>JAXFYN010000064.1:247933-491314 GCA_036172215.1 Camellia granthamiana | reverse complement strand
TAGGCGTAGTGTCAGTCCACTCCTCCAATCCTTTCCAATCTCAGCAAAAACCCAAGGCAAAAAGGGTTAAAAAGGCTAAGGCCAAACCCAGTGCCACTGAGGTGGAGTCAGAAGACACGGTGCCAATTTCAAAATTGGCTGAAACAGAAAGGTCTGCTAAGAGGCACCCCACCAACCGCAATAAAAAAAGCTGAGGTTCGACATGTCTTCTGAGCCGTCTGCATTTCGTGTCGATGCTCCTTGGACCCCGTCTGTCAATGTCGGAGACTGACCTTTTCTAGCGGGGGGATAGTGCTCTCGATAGTTTGGAAGTCGGTGCCGCCATCTCCACTGTCGTTCTACTCCCAGCCGACATCAATCAGATGGTCGAGCTTTCGGAGTATGAAAATTATGCGATGATGATGCAGCTAAGTCTCAATACTTGTAACTTTTTATCTAACTTCAACTTTGGTTTTCATACTTAACTAATTTCCTTTGCACTCTTGCAGGCTATCCAATAGGGTCACTCAATTGCAGTCAAGACTGATGAATTCAAGAAAGAACTAACCCAAAAAACCAAGGAGGCAGCCAAACTCCTCACTTCACTAAACAAAGCCAAGGCCCACATCCAAGGTTTTCTGGATCAAGCCAAGGCTACTGAGTTGGTCCTAAAAAAATGCCGAGGACTGCGTCGAGGCTGCAAAAAATGTTGTCAAGGTTGCTCAAGCTGAGGCAAAAGAGGCCAAGGAGAAAGAAGCCCAGGCCCAAACCGAGCTCCAAACAGCATTGTCTACAAAGGCAGCCGAAATCAAAGAGGCAAACGAGAAGGCCTACGCCGAGAGGGCAGCCGATGTTCGTGATGAATACAAAAAACAAGTCAAATAGGCATGCATCAGGGGTTACACCCTTGGTTGGATGGCTGTTTTGAAGGAGCTTGCTATTCCTAACGACTCGCCCTTTAGGGACGAAAGCCAACTTGTTTTGCTGTTCCCTCCCGCTCTAAGCCAGTCTGAGGACGAAGCTAAGGGGGACGAAGAAGTTGAGGCTGATAAAGATGAGGCTGAGAAGACTGAAGCTACTGGGGCCAAGTCCCCAACTCTGAATGAGCAAGTCCTAGACTTGACTCAGGACGACGAGGACGAGGTACCCAAGAACATGCCTGAAGCTGAGGTTGACAGCGCCGAGAAGAGCCTTGACAAGACTCTTCTAGAGATCGAGGCCGAAATCGAGGCCGAAAAGGCTGTCAAGAAGCTTTCCTAGCTGTCTGCTAAGGCAGAAACACAGCCAACTGCCGATGCAGAGCAGTTTGTTTAGTATCTCTTCTTTGTACTTTTTTCTTTGCTTTGAACAATGTTTGTTTTTATCGGGTCGATGTGCCTACTTATGTACTTGAACAAGTTATCTTTTCCTGAATGCAAGTCTTATACTTTCTTCCAAGTGTTTGAATGTATGCCTTCTTTTCTTCTATGCATGCTTACTGTTTTCTTTCATGCCTTTCATGCTTCCATACTTAGAGTATTTTTGTACTTCTTCGAAGTATACCTTAATTTTATAATAACTCCGGGATATAATACCTCGGATATAAACTTTGAATGTTTTACTCGGCCAACCATTAGCATACCTCGGCTAACACTTTAAAAAAAAATTTAAACAAGTATTATTTAGTATTGATTTTTTACCTTCATATGTTATCTTCTATTAAGACTTCACCCTTTCCAAGTTTATCAACCTGGTTGATCACCTCGGGTAATATGTATCTCGGCATACTTCCTTCAATATTACCTCGCCTAACTTTAACTTGTAAATTTTCCTGAAATTTCAACAAGTGTTTAAGCCAATTTTAGCTTGTAAATTTTAAAAAAAAAATTCAACAAGTCTTCCCAAGCTCTTAAACTTTTATCATTCTCCAGTTCTTTGCTCCTTAACGTAAACCTAAGTTTCACTTAAGTTCACATTAAGCATGTGTCTATGGTCTTTCGCCGAAGTCAGATTCAAACAAAGACTAGCCGAGGTTCTCAACTTTGGTTTCTCTGTTAATCTAACTGAAATGCACTTAGTTCCATTATGAGTTTGACAAGTCTAGGTTAATTCAACTTAGTTGAACTCTATTACATGCAAGTATAATTCAAATCTGCTATATAATGAGTCTAAGTTATTCGTCATGTTTCATTCAGAAAACATCGCCAACTTAGTTCAACTCTATTATATGCAAGTATAATTCAACTCTGTTATATAATAAGTTTAAGTTATTCGTCATGTTTCATTTAGAAACATTGCCAACTTAGTTCAACTCTATTATATGCAAGCATAATTCAACTCTACCATGTAATAAGTCTAAGTTATTCGTCATTTTCATTCAGAAACATTGTCATGGGACTGATCAGTCCTTTCACACAAATTTTAATTTTTCAAACTAAAATTTTATTACTACCTCGGCTAATAAAATTATGACATAAACTTCGAAAAAAAAAAATCTAATGATAAAAAAACTTCAAGTTGCAAGTGTTCCAAGGTCTTGACAACTTTTTGTCATCATTGTCCTCAAGCCGATATGCCCAATTGCCAGTGACCGAGATGACTCTATAAGGCCCCTCTCAATTTGGGCCTAGCTTGCCCTCCCTAGGATCCTTTTTGTCGTCGACCACTTTCCTTAGCACAAGGTCTCCCACTTTGAACTCTCTTGGGTTGATCTTCTTGTTGTAAGCCCTAGTAAGTTGTTGCTGGTATGCCCCTAGCCGAATTGCTGTTCTCTCTTTTTTTTTTTTTCCTCCAGTAGGTTTAGGTCTCGGGCTAGAAATGCCTCATTAGTACCATTTTCCACTCCCTGGGTTCTAATTCCTGGAATGCCGACTTCTAGTGGGGTAACCGCTTCAGTGCCATAAGCCATGACAAACGGAGATTCGCCAGTTGATCTTCTCGGCGTTGTCCGATATGCCTAGAGTACATTGGGCAACTCCTTCACCCATTTTCCCTTTGCTGTTTCCAGTCTCTTTTTGATCCCATCTAAGATAGTCTTATTAGATGCTTCTGTCTGACCATTACTCTAAGGGAAACTTGGAGTAGAGTAGCAGTTCTTGATTTTGTACTTTGCACAGAAGCTTTTGATTAGCTTACTATCAAACTGTGTACCATTATCTGCTATTATTTCCCTTGGGATCCCAAACTTGGTAATGATGTTCTTCCACATGAAGTTCTTTACATCAGTGTCTCGAATATTCACAAGGTGTTCAGCTTCTACCCATTTTGTGAAATAATCAGTTGCTACCAGCAGAAACTTCCTTTGCCCAGTTGCTTGGGGCAGTTGTCTAATAAGATCCATGCCCACTGGGCAAATGGCTAAGGGCTAGATACTGGGTTCAAATCTGCCGCTGGTTGATGTATCAAAGGTGCAAACCTTTCTCACACTTTTTGATGTAGGCTTCAGCATCCTTCTGCATGTAGGGCCACCAGTACCCCTAAGTAATGGCCCTATAGCAAGTGATCTGCCTCCAGCATGGCTGCCACATACCCCTTCATGTATTTCATACAAGAAGTCTTCAACCTGGGAGCGGTGCACACACTTCAAAAGGGGGCCAGTAAAAGACCTTTTGTAGAGATGCCCTTCTGCTGTTAGGCTAAATCTTGCCGACTTCAGTCTGGTCTTGTGCACCTCTTTGCGACCATCCGGTAACTTGCACTCCCTAAGAAATATCATTATTGGATCCATCCAACTTGGACCCATCTCCACACACATTGCTTCATACTCTGTGATTAGTGGTTCCACACTTGGGCCTGACAAATAATCAACCATTATTGTCCTTGCTTCTCCTGATTTCATTGCACTAGCCAGGTTAGCCAAGGTGTCAGCATGGCTGTTGTCATCTCGGCTGACCTGCTGTAGTCGGCAATCCTGAAACAAGGTTAGCAGTTTAACAACTTCTTTGACATAGGCTATCATTCTTTTATCTCGGACTGTATATTCGCCTGTTGCCTAGTTCATAATAAGTTGGGAGTCATAAAAGACTACCACTTCGTTAGCTTTCATTGCTGTTGCTAACTTCAACCCTGCGATTAGTGCCTCATATTCTGCTTTATTGTTTGAGGCCTTGAACCCTAAACGAATAGACTGTTCTAACATTCACCCATCTGGAGATACTAACACCACTCCTGCCTCCGCTCCTTGACAGTTTGAACTTCTATCAACAAATAGGTGGGAGGAGTCGCCGATGTAAATATCGCAGGGCTTGGGTTTTTCTTCTTTCTTCTGCTCTGTTATGGGATTTTTCATTCCCAATTGGGTATCTTCTTGTTGCCCTAGACACCCTAAGCCGCGGCTCACCGGAACCCGATGTGGGATGGCACTAGGTGTGAACTCGGCCACAAAGTTGACCAGAACCTGGCCTTTGATTATTGTTCTGGGTTTAAACTCTAAATCGTATTGGCCCAATACCACTGTCCATCTGGCTACCCTGCCTGTCAGATCTCCTTGTTGCAGCAGGGACTTCAAGGGGTGCTCAGTCAACACCACAATCTTGTGGGCTTGGAAGTAATGATTCAGTTTTTTTGAAACCATCATCAAGGCTAGTGTTAACTTTTCCAGGGGTAAATACCTAGTCTTTACACTTGCTAAGGTTTTACTCACATAGTACACTGCTCTTTGTTTTCCTTTCTTTTCTGGGACCATCACTGCACTTATTGCGTGCTCTGAAACCGCCAAGTATAAGAACAGCTCCTCTCTAGGTATTGGATTTGAGAGAACTGGAGCCGTGGTTAGGTATTTTTTCAAGTTGGCTAAGGCGACTTCGCACTTCTCTGTCTACAAAAAATTTGTGGCCTTCTTTAATAAACTGAAATATGGTTTACACTTATTTGAACTTCTGCTTATAAACCTATTCAGGGCTGTGGCCCTTCTTGTCAGCATCTGTACTTGTTTTGTTGATGTTAGGCTCTTCAAGTTAAGAACGGCCATGATTTGATCCAGGTTTGCCTCAATGCCCCTTCTAGTAATCAGGTATCCCAGAAACTTACCAGATCCAACTCCAAATGCACATTTCGAAGCATTAAGTCGGAGAAGATATGTTCTAAGGATATCGAAAACTGCCTTCAAGTCGGCTAGGTGATTCTCAGGTTCTTTGGTCTTCACGACTATGTCATCAATGTATACTTCCACTGTTTTGCCAATCAAATGTCTGAACATCTTGGTCACCAATCTTTGGTAGGTTGCTCCTGCATTTTTTAACCTGAAAGGTATCACTCTGTAGTAATACAGTCCTTTTGGAGTGATAAATATAGTATTCTCCTCATCAGAGGGATACATTGCTATCTGATGATACCCCATATAAGTGTTCAGGAAACTCATCCTTCCATGCCTTGAAGTGGCATCCACTAATTGATTGATCTTGGGGAGTGAGAAATTGTCTTTGGGACAAGCCTTATTCAGGCTAATGAAGTCCATGCAGACTCTCCACTTCCCATTTTTCTTTTTCACAATAACTGTGTTTGACAACCAAGTTAGGTAGTTTACCTTCCGAATGGCTCTGGCCTCTAACAATTTGTCCACTTCCTCCTCTATTGCCTCCACATGAACCAACGTCGGCCTCCCTGCTCGTTGAATGACAGGTTTAGCCGACCTGTCTACATTAGTCTATGGCAAGTGACATCGGGATCAATGCCAAGCATCCGTATGGCGTCCAGGCAAACACCTCTATGTTTGTTGGCAAGAATGACTCTAACTCCTTCTCCTCCTCCTCGGCCAAGCCTGAGCCCAAAAGAAAGAAGCACTCTTCATCCCCTTGTTGGACCAAGATCTTCTTTAAGGTTTCCTCGCTTTTGTCAGTCGGCTCTTTACCAACATCATCCAAGACCTCCATGTTCTCGTCCTCAATCTCTATTGTTTCTACTTCTCGTACATTGTAGGCAGATTTCATTGCTGCCATAGAGCAATTCTTTGCCTGCACCTGATCCCCTCTGATCTCCTTAATTCTATGCTCTGTTGAGAACCGCAACAGCTGGTGCAGTGTTGAGGGAACAGCCCTTACTGCGTGCAACCATGGCCTTCCCAATATAACATTGTAGAGGGAGGGGGTGTCAATTACTGTGAACTATGTGCTTACCTTCTTGGTGCTTACCTGCACCTCCAAATTTATTGCTCCCAGGGGCCATGTTGGTGTTCCATTGAACCCGACCATCGGGCTGTTGGACTGTTCCAAATCATCTCAGTGAAAGCCAAGCTCCTTGTAACATTTGACATACATGATGTCACAAGAGCTTCCTTGGTCAATTAGAATACACCTTACTTGACATTCTCCAATCTTGAGGGTCACTACCAGAGCATCGTTGTATGGATGCTACACCATGTCTAGGTCTGCTTCGGTAAAGGATACCATTAGTCCCTGGTGTTCGTTTGTCCTAGGCCTCTTTTGCTAGACCTGATACACATGCTGTAAGTGTTTCACCTTCTGAGTCTCTCCACGCACCTCATTTTTATTGACCCTCGAGTGAATCACATTGATCACTTGAGGTTCGTCTGCTTGCGGTTGTGGTGCTGGTGGAGGTGGTGCTGCTGGTGCCTAGGGCAGCCTTGCCTATTCTTTCCTCGTTCTAGCCTCATCGACTAGGTCCCTTAAGTGACCTTGTCTTACTAGATCTTCCAAATGCGCTTTTAGGGCTCTATAACCCTGTGTCAGGTGTCCATCCTTATTGTGGTAAGCATAGTGTTTTCCTAGGCTTCTCTCCATAAATTCGCTAGGGATCCTCTCTGGTGCTCTGTAATACGGCTGGTTCTTGATCCTCTCTAGAATTTTATAAACCGGGATCCAGAACACAGTGGTGACTGCCTGCGCAACCCTTAGTCCTGCTTCTTGTCTATTAAATCCAGTATTACCTCAGCCTCGTTTCGGTGAGCCGTTTCTCTTTTCTTGTTTCGGTGCCTTTGCTCCCGATGTATCCTTCTCTAGTTTGGCATATTTCGCTATCCATGCCATAAGCTCCTCCATACTCTTCGGCAGAGTCTTTGCCAGTGACTTTCGAAGCATGCAGTCATCCTCCAGGCCGTTCTTAAAAGATACGACCGCCAACTCATGGTTGCATCCTGGTATTCGGTTGAATACCTCGTAATACCTCTTGGCATAAGCCCTAAGGCTTTCACCCTCGCCAATTTTCAGAGCTATTAGGGAGTCTACCCTTAACGGCTACAATTTGTTTGTAACAAACTTGGCCACAAACATCTCGGTCAGGTGTTTCCAACTCTTCACAATTCCTTTCGGCAACTTGTGAAACTAATCTGATGCAATTTCCCTAAAGGATGAGGGGAACATCTTGCAGAACAACGGATCGTTCTTGGTATACAATGCCATTGAATTCAAATATAAGCCGACGTGAAAGTTCGGATCGAACTTACCGTCATATATCTGGAACCTCGGCTTATGAAACCTTTTTGGGGCCTCGAACTTATCCAACTCTACTGAGAATGGTGTTCTCGGCTTGATCGGAGATGTGACCTTGGCATTCTGTTGTTTTCTCTGGAGGTAGTCCCTTAAATCCTCCTTAGTCCAACTAGGAGCTCGGCTGTCAACGGATTTCAGCCTTTTTGGTGTGTTGCTCCCGACGTCGTTATGAGTCCTTTTGGACTTCTCCTCATTAGCCGTGTCAAAACAAAGTTCCTTCCCCTGAACATGCCGATGTTCTTTGACATAAGTCCCCTTGGTCTGAGGTATCCTCTGAGACTCTTCTCTTCTTGACTCTGCTCGCCCGGCATCCCGTGAAGGCCGATGTGAGTGTTCTTTCACCTTGTCATGCTGAGGGACTGTTGGGATTGTTTTCTGCTCCCTTTCTGGGTGTCGTTCTTGGCTGCTGGAATCGACGTATCTTTTAATGGAAACGGTGGTTGCATGACATTGTTCTGCATCATGAAGTTGACAACCGATTGTAGGTCTACCAACTTATTTTTCATTCCCTTTATCTCGCTGTCCCTCTTCAGGCATCTATCTTTCCATACTTGGAGGTCGCTTTCGTTATAGTACTCGTCTCGACCTGCTTTCTTTGGTGGGTTTCCCTCTTGGTCGAAGTCCTTTTCCCCGGGATTCTGATCCCGAGGTTTTTCATTACAATTCTCCTCATTCACGTTAGAATTAGCGTGTTTATCGCTCCCATTAGGGATGTCGTCTCCAATCTTCTCTTTTTACCCGTCGTTGGCCATCTATTCTCCTTACGTTTCCCACAGACAGTGCCAAATTGTGCTTGTTGATTTTTGACTACACAACCAAATAGGGAAACTCAGCAGGAGAGCACCGATAGAATAGATTAAGCCCGAACAACTTGTTACAGAAAGATAAGAATCTAGCGGTGGTTCGTCTACCCGGGGGCATTTTGATGATCAAGTTGGTAATTATCTCTCAAAGATAGCCCATAGTGTTTAACTCATTAGATAGAGCATAAAAAACATACCTTAGACCCACGAGGGTGCTTCACTTTTATAACTAGCACTAACTTGATCCCTATAGAAGCCTAACTTCAATGGACTTTGGCTCAATACTCATCTTGAACTCCCAGCTAGATAGAGATAAACTCCCTAAGAGTTTTATCTTTATCCAGACTAAGATCCCCCCCTTGTTCTAGGACTCTTGTTCCTTATCTGTTCGTCTCGGATTTCGATATCTCCGTAGATAACCTCAGCCTAGCCGAGATTACCTCAGCGTCAGAACCAAGCCACATGGCACCTCGGCTGATACTTCGGCGTCACTTTGGCCACGTGTTGTCATTTACAAAATATGTCCCCACAAAATCTTATTGAAAATTTTCAAATTTATCAACCGAAAAAAAAAAAGAAAAAACTTATTATAACCATTTTTGATTAAAGAAAACAGAACTCCAATCTTTACTTTTATTAAAATTTCATCAAATTTGAATAAAAATATGAATGTTAAGAATTTGGTGAAGGATTTAGTTATTGATTTGCTAAAAAAAATTGTTGATCCCTTTGATTTGATAAAATGTTAAAGATCAGATTTTAGCCATTTTTTTCATCAAAATTAAATTTGATAAAAAACTGTAAGAAGGGTTGAAGATTGGTGCAAGGGAAGTCAGAAACAAACGATGGTACATGTTCTACATTCATACGCTTATAAGCATACATGCAATTCTTGATAAGTATATCTATATGCAGAGAGAGAGAGAGAGAGAGAGAGAGAGAGAGAGAGAGAGAGAGAGAGCAGAAAAGTGAGAATCGCGCTATCTGTGAAGAGGGTGTGTAGCCCATGGCATCAGGTACTTGGTCCATTTTGAACACGAGTGTTGGGATTCTCTGTGATGCTCTCGTTATGGTTTTAGTCGCACCTGTTTGGGAATTGATTATGTTAATTATTATTATTTTTGAATTTTTTATGAAAAAAAATATATAAAAGTAGAAAGAATAATGTGATAACTTATGGGATGATATATCTTCAGTTCATATCAGACTGAAGGGTATTGTTAGGCTTCCGTAGACCTACTACAGAGCTCGCGTCGATAATCTAAATCGTTGATTTGCAAAACTCGTGAGTACTTTATCATTACAAAAAATCACGTTGATTAGATATCGGTAATCACTTGATTAGATCACATTTGTGTTAACGATATATATGATTTTTAAAAAAAATTATTAGCACAAATGTGATCTGATCAAGTGGTTATTAATATCCAATTAACGTAATTTTTTTGTAGAAATAAAGGACTGGATGAGTCCTACAACTTGAATGATTTATATCATCAATGCGGGTTTCACGGTGATTCTACGGAGGTCCAATAACACCCTCTAATTAATTTATTATGACTTCTTATTATGACTTTTTAATTTTTTAACTAAAACTTTGAAGTCTCCAAACGAATACAACCATTAATGACTTAGATTTAATTTTTAATTTCAAAATAGCGTGGTTTTGATTTAAAATTTTTAAAAAACAAATAAAACAAAAATAGAAGAGCAGTTCGTAAAAAAAAAAAAAAAATACTGTATATGGGATGGTAAAGTTAACCGATTCAATTGTATTTGTTATAAAAAAGATTTGAGAAAACATTAATAGGGTAGGGAAAATTATAGGATAGGAATGTTTAAGAATAGAATAAAATATGAAATTGTATCACCAAAATGATTGACATTAGTATTTTAAAGTTAGATCTAAACCGTTTATTATTGTCTGTCGTAATGTGTCTAGTTGTGATTGAAACCACAAGAATTTTGACAAGTAGTTAACTTAGTTTAAAAAATTTAGAAAATTACTTAAATTTTTTTTAAAAAAAAGTCATAATATTTTTTGATTTTGTGTCATATCAAAAAGTTTTACTTTCAATTAAAAATAATAACTATATGAAAAAATTATAAGCTAAATGAAATCTTGTTTAAGGGGTATATTAGTAGTTGAAGACCTTATTTTGATCCCTCCCTATATTATTCCAAGATTATGAATTTTACAGTTGGAGTAGCCGCATAAAGTTCCTTGAGACTTTAGGTTAAATCTTATTTTATTAGACTTCTAAAAATTGAAATTTTGTGTAATATATATATATATTACAGGCTTTAGAACACAGATTAACACTGTGTTTGGTTGGAGAATTTGAGGAGGGATTTGGAAAGGGAAAGGAAAAGGTTAGGTGAAATGTAAATAAAATATACCTACATTTCACTTAGTTTCACACATCTTTTCCCTTTCCCTTTCCCTTTCCAAATCCTTCCCCAAATCCTCCAACCAAACACAGCATGAATGACTTTGATTTAGCCACCTCTTTTTGCTAGAATTATGTAATTAAATAGGAGGATAAAATCAAGAATTGTGACCTTTGCATGTATTTTTTGGTCAATTGATAGAAGATTATTTAAAAATATTATGACAATTATATCAAATTAGATAATTAATTAAATAAAAAATTTCAACAATACATTTTCTTAAGTCTAATTTTTACAACCATCAAATCAATAAAAAATAAAAAATAAAAATTAAGAAAGAGTTTAAAAATGGAGTCAAAATAATCAAATTTTGTTTTGTGTAATCATTAAACCCTAATCTCCGTGTTAAGAGTCTAAATAAGTACTCAACTAATTCCAGCCTCGTTACTAGCTGGCCTTTGTGTTTTCAAGAGTTACAATTGCTGTCACAAGCTGTTTATGTTTTCCAAACTTTAATGGCTTCTTTCCCATTATTTTTTTTTTTTTGATCGGCAAAATAAATCTTTATTGATGAATCAAAAAAGATGGAATACATCAATAAAGAGGGGCTCAGAGCTAGGACAAGCTCTTCTTTCCCATTATTTTTGTTTGGTATAGATTGATGTAATAAATCAATATTATATAAAAAATCAATTAATGACATATCAGCAATCAAGATTTTTTATATTTTGAAAATTAATATACTTGCTTTTCAACTTGCGAAAAAAAAAAAAAAAAACAGACAAAAATTGCTCAATGTGTTATTTTTTACCGTGCTAAAACTTATTTCTCAATAGAGCGATGAAAAATGATACCATGGTGAATTTATATATTTCCCAATGCGTGATATAATTGTTAAATTTTATACTTATGCTTTTGGTTATGAAAATTTATTTCATTTAAACAATTAAAAATATTTTTAATTATAAAATTTAAATAAATTAAATTATTTATGACATTTTTGCTCATATTTTAATGAGAAGGGTAAAAATAAAATAAAATACACAATTATGGAGAATTGAATTTTTTTTGGAAACTATTTATAAAAAAAATAGGATTTTTTTTATATCAGCTTTAACAAAAAAAGAAAAGAAAAAAAGAAGTTAGAAAATAAGACTTAGTTGTTTACAATGAAACTTAATGTTTTCAATGAATTTTTTTAATATTGGTTATAGTTTTCAGAAAATTCTAATTTTTTATTTTCCGTATTTTAATGTTTTCAATGAATTTTTTTAATTTTTAGACACACCTAACATAAATACACTTTAAAAGTATAATATTTGTGAAAAAAATCTTTAAAAAATACACTAAATACCAAAAAAATACGAAAATTCAGTACATTTTTCGTATTTTTGTGTATTTATAAATTTTTTAAAATAATTTTTCACAAATATTTTATTATTTAGATACATCTATGTAAGGTGCATCTAAAAAAGTAAACAAAATTACTTAAAATTTGAAAAATATTCACTAAAAACAAAAAAAAAAAAAAACTCAGTTTTTCAGAAAATTGAAACCAAACACACTAAATATTACTCAATAATTATCTTAAAAGTAAAATAGGATGCGATTCAGTATGCTTTTTGAAAATAATGTTTTTATTAGTTTTAAATTAAATTTAACATTTAAAATATCCTGATTATATATATAGATATATATAATTATAAATAGTTTCTAAGATTGACTTTTAAGTCAAATATGTTATTTTAGTACTTTGTTGGATTTTCTGTCATCATGAAGTGATGAGCTAGTAATTTCTGTAATTAGGGCATGAATTTAGGTCTGCTTAGTAAGAGCATACAAATCTATGTTCATTTCATCCATCTTCCTCAAGGAACCTTGGTGAAAAACTCCTGTACAATTCTCAACCACAATAACATTCTTCAATTGATTCCTTACCTTAAACTGTCCAAAAGACAAAGACAACATAGATTTCCTGAAAACTCTCTATATATACCCTTTTCTAGTTCAATGCAGAATATGTAGCTACAACAACAACAAAAAAAAAAACATATTGCTTTGTGTTTTTTTGATCTCTCTCTACACCACCAACATGTCTCCTCTTAATACCGATGACTTGCACCGAATCTTCCAAAAGCTTGACCAAAATGGTGATGGCTTCGTGAGCCTCAACGAGCTCAAATGCCTTCTTGAGAAAATGGAGATTCAGATTAACCTAGACGAACTCGAGTCGTTAGTTGGCAAAATGAGCCTTGATCTTCTTGACTTTTTGTTCTTTTATGACACCATCGTCAAGAAAAACTCTAATAATGATCAAAATGAAGTGGGTGAAGTAGATAAGGATTTGGAGAGTGATCTCGCTAAGGCTTTCAAGGTGTATGATTTGAACGGTGATGGTTTCATCTCATGCGAGGAGATTCAAGACGTGTTGTCGCGATTAGGGCTGTGGAAAGAGCATTGTGGTGGGGATAGCATGAACATGATTAAAGTGTACGACACAAATTCCGATGGGGTGCTTGATTTTGAGGAATTCAAGAACATGATGTTGCTTACCAATTCTTAAAAACATTTATTTGGTAAAAAAAAGTTTCACATTGCTATTAAGTTGTGAGGGGGATTGTATTGGTGAGATAGGATTTGCATTTGATGTAATCATGTTAGAAAAAATTGTCTTGAATTGTTACTATTGCAACTGCACTTATTGTTAATCCGAATTGTATTTATTTTTAGGATAAATTTTAAATGCACTCCAAAAGTTTGCTTAAAATACGAATTATCTTTTATAGTTTTAAAAATTACAAATACAAAATTTGTTATTTAACGAAATTAGTAATAAAAAAAATAAAATTTCTAACTACTCTTTTATAGAACAATCATATTATCAGAATTGTTAATTGAAATATATTTTTAATATCATTAAAAAATTTAATTGATTTAATGATTTATTAATAAAAGAAAACATTTGTTATGCGATTAGGAATTGAAAGGGTGAAATGTAATTTTCAGAATCATAATAGACAATTTGCATTTACATAAATTTTAAAGGTGTATTATAATTTACCCTTATTTTTATTAGATTGTTCCTTTTTTTTAGCAAAAAGACAGTGTTAGGAATATTCTAAATTTATTTATTTTTCGTTAAATGTTCCTGTCAAAAAGCATTCTCTCTCTCTCTCTCTCTCTCTCTCTCTCTCTCTCTCTCTCTCTCTCTCTCTCTCTCTCTCTCTCTCTCTCTCTCTCTCTCTCTCACTTCTTGCACTACAAGAAAATTGGCATACAACAGCGTTTATATAACATCGTTTCCAAAAAACGCCATTTTTTTTTAGTGGTTTCCGTGTTTTACTTAAAAAAATAAAAAAATAAAAAGAAGTCACATAACAGATCTCACTCTCTCACGCTCATATCTCCGTCATGGTCCGTCTCTCATTCTTACACTCATATCTCATTCTCACAGATCTCACTCCCTTTTACTGATCTCACTCGTTCACACACCCCACTACAACAAAAAAGGCTTTTGGTGACAGACTGATTTTGTCTCCAAACATCAAAATTTCGTCACTAAAGTGATCTGTGACGAAAAAAATTCGTCACCACGTTCGTGGCCTATAGGTCGTCACAAAAAGTACCTGGTGACGAAAAACAGTTTCGTCACCTATTTTTCATTTTTGGCGACGAAATGTTTCGTCTCCAAATGTTGAATTTTTTGTCCTCTAAAACACTAATTTCGTCACCAAATATATTTTAGTGACGAAAGTTTTCCTCACCAATGATATGGATTAAGGTGACAAAAAAAATTCGTCACTAAAATTAGCAAAAAAAAAAATTATTCAATGACAAAAAGCATTTTGTCACCAAATATTTCAATTTAGCGACGAAATGTATAGCAAATGTGACGAAATTATTTGTTTCGTACTATATCATTAGTGACAAAATTATTCGTCATGTTTTTTTGAAAACTAATAGCGATTTTTTTTATTTCGTCACTAATAAAAATTAAAAATTTTGAAGATGGAGATACTATTTTCTTCCGAAATTTTTTCTTTTCAGTAACAATTCCCTGTGCATTTCAATAACCTGTTCAATAAAATATCTATTACAAATCAATACAAAAACCTGTTCATTTTCATAAACATCACAATCGAATTTTAACACTATCCACAAAAATACAATATGAACGGCATGATAATTATAAACATGTCTCCTAATATCCACAAAAAACGTCTACTAATATCCACAAAAATATAATATCAACCGTATGCAGATTACCAAACACATCTAATATCTAACAAAAAACATGTCTACTAATATCAACAAAAATAAAACATCAAGGGCGGATTACCAAACATGCCCCGTAATACTAACAAAAATATAAAATTTACAACACAACCAAAATACGTGTAAGGTAATAGGAACAAAAACATAAAATGAGCTACCATCGGCCCTCCAAATTACCAAACACATCCATATCAAATCTCGAATCTGCAAAAAAAATGAAACACAAAAAAAAAAAAAAATGTCAGTTAGACAATTATTATCTTATCCATAACATATACAATTTAACATGCATTTTTGGACTTAGTTTTCAAATCGGGAGTCCCGTGCTAGTTCTGTAAATTTCCACAACTCACATTGGTCCATCCCGAGGTGTTTGAAGTGTTTCTGGGGCCGTCTCGTGGCTGTTGCACGATTTTGGCCCCCAAAGGCCTATTTTCAAGCTTAAGTGTGAAAAAGTGCATTTTTGGACTTAGTTTTCAAATCGGGAGTCCCGTGCTAGTTCCGTAAGTTTCCACAACTCACATTTGTCCATCCCGAGGTGTTTGAGGTGTTTCCTGGGCCGTCTCGTGGCTGTTGCACGATTTTGGCCCCCGAAAGCCTATTTTTGAAGCTTAAGTGTGGAAAAGTGCATTTTGGGCTTAGTTTTCAAACCGGGAGTCCCGTGCTAGTTCTGTAAGTTTTCACAACTCACATTGGTCCATCCCGAGGTGTTTCAGGTGTTTCCCGGGCCGTCTCGTGGCTGTTGCACGATTTTGGCCCCCAAATGCCTATTTTCAAGCTTATGTGTGGAAAAGTGCATTTTTGGACTTAGTTTTCAAATTGGGAGTCCCGTGCTAGTTTCGTAAGTTTCCACAACTCACATTTGTCCATCCCGAGGAAGCTTCAAGACACCACCAGAGTGAGTTGTTCACTTTATATATAATATAGATGTTTCTAGTACTATTAGAGTTTTATTTTATGGTTATTTTATGTTTTCGAGTTTTTATGTCAGGTATTTTGGTAACTTTTGGATTTACTTACATGGGCTATAGGGGTTGCCAAGGATCATCTTGTGGGTCAGTTTAATTTGTTTTTACTGAACACTGTGAACAGACCTATAATAACTACATTATATAGAAAACACCATAATACAATACACACCTACATAGAAAAAATAATAATAATAAAACAAGCACTAGCAACTGCCTTGAGCAAAGAGTGCCAACCTTCTATTCCTATAGGCCCATACTTAAGGCATATCTTTACTTGAAAAAACATAAACCTTAAACAGATCTATCATACAAAAGCTAACATCACTACTGAACTGCTGATACTTGCCCAGCTGAAGAAAGAACTGTAAGGAGTGGGCTCACATTTTTATTTTTTTGACAAGAAGTGGGTACACATACGTAAAATAACATGAAAGGATAAACCATTCCATGTAACAAACGCATAAAATATTATAACAGACCAATGAGAGATCAACTGCATAAAGGACCTATAACAGGTTAATTGATCCATCACCACTGTACAACCCATATATGAGTGTGAATTGCTTTCCAACCATTCAACATGATATGTTCATAGGAAACTAATAACCTTCCATCAAGTTACCATAAAGCACAACTAATTTTGTGAGTATATAGGATTTCCAAAATGAATTGCCTTATAGGCTTACTTATCACCCAAAAGCAGCAGCAGCAGCAATCAGATTTTTCTTCTTTTCGTAAAACTGAAATTACACAAGTCAATGAGAATCTAGAATAGCACAACTATACACACTCGCAGAGACTATTAAACAACCTCAATTAAATGTGGCAATCTAGACAAGCAGAATATTTACAAAGAAAACCTACACTGATTAAAGAGGTCATAATTTTGCATGAACACTAGTTTCCCAGCAGCAATGCAAGCACTAGAGAGATGGAAAGGTCATAATCTAATGCACTAGTTGGTAATAATGCCCTTTTTAAAGTCCTCTAAAAAGTAACATAATAAGTACTCGTTTAATGGCAGCTAAAGTCATGAAAGCGTGTCCTTATTCTTTGGTTGATTGTTAAAACATGAGTACCAAAACTGAACTGTCCGCTTTCTTTGGTTCCTTCTCTAGTTTGGGTATAGGTTAGGAAATAAAGACCATTAGTGTAACACCCCAAATAATGTCATGTGCCATGACCACATCCATGACCATTAGTGTAGATCTCAATCTTTTTCCTTCTTTTATTTTGTATGTCCTTTCTTCTATTTTCTTTCAGTTGTTCTATTCTCGCATGTTGTCCAGCATCATAAAGCCTTATTGCTTCTCACCTAAACATTGACTTCTATAAATAAAATCTATAAATTTATAATAGAGAGGTTTAGGGCATTAAACTTTCACCAAAAATACTAATTAAAAATAATAATTCTAAGGTTTATTACTTCATAAGAATTTTGTTTCAATGATTAATTCAACATATATTCAAATATAAAAACCAAAAGGCTAATAACTCGCAAAAGGAAAGCAATCCATTTATTACAAAAGTAAACAGAGTAATATGCCCTACCATTCTGCGTGAAACTCTTTCCACATGCCTGTCCAGAAGCATAGTTAATAACCTGTCTCATTCAGAAAAAATAAAAGTAAAGATCAATTAACATGACAGCAGAAGCTAATGAGATGACAAAGACTCCAGTGATCAAGATATATACCAAAACAAAAGAGATAGAATACAGACTCTGATTCTCGCTCATTTATTGGATCTCAACACTTGCTCAGAGTTACCAAAAAATAGATAGCTGCCCAATCGGACACCAATGAGATACATACCCCAATATCCTAAGAAGAAAAACAATCAATTTCTTGGCAAAAACTTAGTATACCAACACAAGTTCACCTAAATATTATACATGATCCATTAAACAAAATGCAACCAAGAGAATTAAACTCACCATTACAATAAAGTTCTTAATTAAAAATTAAGGTTGCAAGTCGAACCTGGTTGGATATAGACCTGTGATCTGACAAGAACATTTTTTCTTAATTTTACAAGCCATTTCATTATTTAAGGCACCAAAAGGAGATGTTGTCCCAAGTATACACAACATATAGAAAATAAAAATAATAAAAATCCATACCAATGTATCCTTGTTATTACAAAATCGAAAAAGCTCTCCATGACCCAACCATGTAAAAGAATAATAAATAAAAATAATAATTAAAAAAAAAAAACTCTTCTTAATCTACATATCAGTTCTTTATCTTCACCTAATTTATTTTATTTGCATACCAACATAAACAAGGCAAATGTGATCCAATATTTCACAGAGTATTTGAGGAAGTCCAAAACAGTATTTCAGTATAGCCAAGGAAAGATAATCATGCCAGCAAACAAGTTGGTTAACAATAACTAATGAATCCTCACAGATCAAAAAACGTAACAAAAACTTTTTCAATTGACATTGGATTTTGGATAAATTTCTTGAAACAATGAATTCAAAGTTGCTTTTAGTATATTCTGCAACTTCTCATTCATTTTGCTCTCTAGACTATCATCATCCATGTCATAACATGTAGAAATTCATTAGTTGGAAAGGTACTTCAACTACTGAAGTGTTCAATTGAAAAGGGAAAAAAACCAAAAAAAAAATAAAGCAACAGAGCACTCAAATAGAGAAACATATACAAACCCATTTTCCTGTTTCACTTGCATAGAATACCTCTGCTGCTCCACTTTTGAAAATGCGACGCCAAATGAATCAAATCAACCGTGTGCCCGTGTTCATGAGAAAGACAAATTTTAGACTTCACAGAATCAGATCTTTGAAAAATCCCACCTGCTTCGACTTCAAAATCAATATCAATACCTCAGTTGCTCTTTTTTTTCTTTTTTCTTTTTTTGGGTGAATACCTCAGCCGCTCACCGCCGCTGCTGCTCGCCTTTCACTGCTGCTCATAGTAGTCGCCGCCGATCAAAGGATGTAGGGTTAGGGTTTGAAAAGAGAAGAGTGAGAGATAGGTTTGGAAATCTCCAAAAAAAAATATATGAATTGAATTGTGTTGTGTTGTGTGTGGGGGGCTGCTCTAGTACTGCGCAATAGAAACAAAACCAAAAAAAAAATGTCTTGGCCGGTTTGAATTTTTACGGATAAGTGCATCGGAAATTATTTTATATAAAATTAAAAAAATACATACAATCACACTTATTTAAAAAAAAATAATTAAAAAATATATATATATAATTACACTTATTTAAAAGGTGAGATTAAAAATAAATATTATCACAGTCACTTAAATTAAGTGTAATTAAAATATTAATTTAATTTTTTTATCACACTTTCAATAAAAATGAGATAATTTTTTTTGTCAAAGTGTGATCTTTAACTGTTTTTGTAATAGTGCATTAGGGATATGAGAAGGAGAGCAAGCGACGGCCTGTTTGTTGTTTGGTTTGTTCTGTGTGTATGTATCATACATACAGAGAATACAATCTAAAAAAAGATACAATAAAAAATCTTAATAAATATAAAGCAAGTAATAAGATATTTATTAAAAAATAAATATAATTATATATTAATTAGAAAGTGTGATTAAAAAAATATAAATAATCATACTTAATTGAAAAGTGATATAAAAAATAAATATTATTACACTCAATCAAATCAAGTGTGATTAAAATATTAATCTAATTTTTTTTTATTACACTTCCAATAAAAGTGAGATATTTTCATTCATTAAAGTGTGATTTTTAACTATTTTTGTAGTAGTGGATAAAGCAAGTAATAAGATATTTATCAAATAATAGATAAACAAAAATCGCCACATGGCGAAAATAGGGGGGACGGAGGTTGGAAAAGTGAGAAGAGAGAAGAGGGAAGAGGGAGCTCAGAAAAGCGAGAAGAGGGCAGGGGGAGAGAGAGTGAGGCGAAAACAGGGAGCGAGAGAGAGAGAGCGAGAGAGAGAGAGAGAGAAAGAGATTTGTTGTAGAGAGCGCCGGCCGGTGATGTGTGGGTTACCTGGTGCTATAAAGTTAAACGGATGGTGTGACGGAGATGTATAGGTGAGGGAGTGACAGAGAGAGATATCTATGGTTTAATTTTATTTTTTTATTGATTTTAAGCATTTGGTGACGAAATTTGGTTTTCCTCTCTAAAATAATACATTTGGAGACGAAATTATTTCCTCTCTAAATTTTTTTACAATGGTGACGAAAAATTTCGTCTCCAAAATGGCGCTAAATCTTCCGCCAAATTTTCCAAGGGCGGGAAATTGTTTTGTGACGAAAAATAAAATTTAGAGACGAATAAAATTTTCGTCACCTATTGTTTTATTTGATTTTAAGCATTTGGTGACGAATTTGGTTTTCGTCTCTAAAAATAGTACAATTGGAGACGAAATTTTATTTTCATCACTAAAACATGCATATTTGGAGACGAAATATTTTTTCGTCACGAGTTTTCGTCACCATAGACCTTTTTTGTTGTTCCTCTCTCGCAATCAAACTCTCTAGCTGTTCTTCATCGATCTCTGTCGCTCGAGGGCTTTGCTCTAGCTGTTCTTCATCGAACTCGAACTCGATCTCGATCTGTTTTTCAGATCAGATCATTATCATTCTTCGATTCTCTTCTTCTCTCTTCGATCTCTTTGCAAATCTCTATCTCTCTCCAAACTCTGTTTGGTCTATCTGTGTTCGATCATGGAGATGGAACGTATGATCGAGTTTCCACACGCGTACATGGATTGTCGTCCCAGAACGAGGCTGCGTTTGGGTTGGGACGTTGCTCCTCAGGCCCTTAAGGTATCAAATCTGTTCTCTAGATCTCTGATTTCATAATTTTTTTTCTTCGTTTTTTTTATTCTATTTTTTTGCTAGATATGGTCGAAATTAGATACGTGGCAGATCAGGTATGAGAAAAGGTTTATGCTTTTATAGATCTGTAAATTTCATGGTAGATCGGGTTTGGAAAAAGGTTTATTATTATTCACCCTAAGGAAACTGGCTCTCCAAATGTGTTGTGAGGATTACAATTGGATAATTCAGAATCCGAGATAGCGAGGGGCGTGGAAGCGATTATATTGCCCCCATATTTTGTTGTTTTAAAAACATATTCTAGGAAGTGGATCTGGTGAGTTAAAGAGTTTACTGTGAGCAAATCTCTGTGAATGTGAAATGGTGATGAATCTTCTGCAAATTCTGAGTGTGGTCTCAAAATTAATATTCTAAGCATGATCATGAACATGCTTGTTTCCTTTATATTAATGCATTTGGTTTCTATTTTTATTTTTATTTTTATCAATTTCCAAGTCATTAAGATTGCAGTTATTATTGGAAACAAGCTTTCAATTCTATCTTTTATGTTTATTTTGGTGCCTATGTCACTTATATACAAGCTTGTGATATGACTCTGCAAGTGGGTTGAAGCCATATTTATGGGTTTAAATGAAAGTGGTCTTTTGGTGAAACTTCATGGTGCGCTCTCACCTTTATGGCCCTTTGAATGAGTAATATATGATTTATTGTGTCTCTTGATTAAATTTTACAGAATCTCAAGTTTGTAGCTTAAAGAATTAGCGTGTCCACAATCCACACCCCTATCTAGGTGTGTCGTGTGCCTTTGTTAGGAAAAATGATTGCTCAAGAGATCTTGTTCTTGCCATGAACTACGAAGTAAGCTTTTTCAGTGGAAAACCAGCTGAGAAGAATATTGTTTCTATTTAGGAGAATCTACATGATTGGTTCCATGAAATGAAGTGTAAAGGGAAGCCCAATGGAAAAATTGGCTACAATCTGTGATATGTAGTACAACATACCCTGAAGTAATCATCACGTTGGAGATTTTTTGCATGGTGTACCCATGCCCAACTGTGTTGACAACTTGGCACTTCTGAAACATATTGAAGAATGCTTTTGTACTTACTCTATTTTACAGATATCAATAAGCTTATGCCTTCTTTTTTCTAACCTGAAGTTATCATTTACTTCAGTATTGTATTCTTCATTGATCTTCAGATGTAAATCCAATATGGAATATATATTTAATGTAATTATATGCAAATAAAGACACTTTTAACTCTCAGCCATGGGCAGATGTTCAAGCTGGTGCCCTTGTAAAGCATAACAATACTGAAAGCACATAAAGGCTTAGATATTTTTTTTATGAAAGCACATAACAATATCGCAATATGTATCAAGTATGACCCAGACTGGTTCTTAGGCATATACAATGGTTCCTCTCTTTCTCTGTTTTGATCTGGTAGGCAAACAAGAAGATGAAACATTTGTGCTCATATAATTTATCCTTAGCACTTGAATGCAAATCCTAATGTACTTATCATGCATCATATAATGTCCCAGTGGATTCATGATTTGCTTCAAGTGTTTCATCGCATATTTTGAATGACAGGGGTACTGCTTTTTATCAAGATTGTTTATTTGGTATGCATTATTTACTTTTTCTTTCATCCATAAATCTCCACTCAAATCCTTCATCCAAACACAGCCGTATAAAATAAATAGATTTAGCTTAACATTGGTCTAGGATTTTCGTAATATATGGAAAGATATGAATTCATTGCACACATATCTGCATCGATGAAATTTCGTTAGTTCCAGCATTGCAATTTATAAATTTTCTAACATAAACATGAATAAGAACAAGAAACAAAAAACAGGCACACACAGAACACAAATGATTTACGTCAGGATCCACCTACCGGAACATAAAGTTGATAGATTTACTGATCTTATTCCATTATGTAAAATGCTTGCAAAATAAGATGGTAGTTTTGTAACATAGTTTATTTGTCTGTTATGTTTGAGGACTTGATTTTCTCCCAATGTGAACTGGAAGGCTATAACTCGTTCATGTTTTTATGTGGTATTGTAGTCAAAAGACTTTTGAGGACTTAATTTTCTCCCAATGTGAACTGGAAGGCTATAACTCGTTCATGTTTTTACGTGGTATTGTAGTCAAAAGACAAAGTACTGAATGAAATTTTATAAGATTCAGACTATTGATCATGCAGGTACTGAAAGAAAGCTTCAAAATTTATTGTGCCATCAATGATGGGATCATCAATCTTGTGGATATGGTATGATTGTATTTTCCTACTTCCTGGCCTAGTTTCCATGTACTAAAGATTTTCTTATTATAAGTTTAACTTCTTTACCTTCTTGCAGTTTTTTGACAAACATGACGCAGTTAAAGCTCTTAATATCTACAAAAGAGCTGGCCAACAGGTTTACAACTGTGCTTTCTATAGGAAGTTCTAATTGCTGCATGAAAATATGTTTGGCTGTAATTGTATTTTTTTCCCCTAAGGTTGTGTCTAGATCAAGGATTTGAGAAGCGAATTATAGAAGGATCCCTTCTCTTATCCCACCTCAAATTCTAAATCGAAACACAGCCTAAAGAGGATGTTCACGTTTTGTATGGACAAGAGAGCTCTAAGTTTTTTTTTTTTCCATTTTGTAGGCCGAAAATCTTGCTGCCTTTTATGAATTTTGCAAAGGTCTAGAGCTCGCGAGGAACTTTCAGTTTCCAACACTGAAACAGGTTTCTTTCTCATACTTGTAACTAAAAAGCTTGTGGCTTTTCATAACTAATTTATTTCTTGCACTGAACAGCCACCACCTTCATTTCTTGCAACTATGGAAGAGTACATAAAAGAAGCATATCAGATTGGTTATGTTTCAAATAGAAGATTGGTGAGAACATTCACCCATTTCGATTTTTTTTTTTTTTTTTTTGTAAATATAGACGTACATATGGATATATATAAAGAAAAAAAAAAGGAAAAATAAAAAGTACATATGTATGCATGTATATATGGAAGTGTATCATATCTAGGTATCTGTGTTTTTCATGTTAACTTATTGTAGTGTCTGGTACTTCTCTTTTGTGAAAAACATGTTTTACGAATCAAATTGAGAGCCTCCAATATTCAACGATCTCAACCAATTTAACATGACATAGTTTTCTCTGCATTGGGTATCAGTAACTATTTTAACTTGCAAATTGATCTTTATTAATCTAAAATTTGTGCTAGGTTGCACAAGTGTTATAATCTGGTTAAGATCATTGACATCCCCATTTGGGTTTCAACTTGTGCGTCTTAATAACATTTTTGACTTGTGTTTCTACAGTAGTTGTAAAACAAACGTGCTCATTTATCATATGCCTTCTGAAAACCTTGAACTTGGTTACTTTCTTGCAATCTTTTCTAGAAGTATCACATTGAGATCATATTATTGTATTGTATTGATCATTACTATTTGTTGTTGTCTATGAGAACTCAAGATTCTTAGAATCATTTCTCAGAAATGGTTCCTTTATCTGTTGTAGACTCAATGAATTTATTTTCCCAGTATGAGTCTAGTTTACTTATCATAATTAAGATGAATATATTAATTTTTATTTCAACTTTTTGGGGGTGTATAGGTTTTGGGCAGGCATTTTTTTATTACCAAGACGTGTCATTTTTCTTTTCCTAAGCAAAAGATTAGTCAGCTCTGAGGTTTAATAGATTAGATTACCTGTGGTCAAAGTCTGCCACATGGTTGTTGATTTATTAGTTTTTAGTGTTTTCTTCTTGGCTCACTATGAACCTCTCCAAATTAGCAAATCAATTGTTGAAATTCAACATGGTGACTTTTCAAATACATAAGTGTTTTTTCTTTTTCTTTTATTCATGTCAGTCTCTTTTACTTGGTAACAAATGGACTTGAGTGAGGTACTAACTAACCTTTAAAATTTTAATCATTCGGTCTACTTTTCCTTGAATTTCATTTGAGTTGAGGTACTAACCATTAAAATTTTAATCATTCGGTCTACTTTTCCTTGAAACTGATTTGGTGGATTTGTTATGTTTCTTTTTTGTTATAACAATATATATATGTCTTTAGCCTTCTTGCTATTTGTTTTTGTTGCACTATTAATATGAATTTTTGAAACACTTCAGGGATCAGATACAATGACGGATACTACCAATTGACTTGAGCCAGCATTCTTTTCAAATGAACCAGTTTATCATCTCCAACCTCAGTGCTCTGCAAATTCTACAACTTATGTTTCCATCCAGATTTCTTTTTTTCCAGTGTCTCAGGGTATTATTCATATCAATAAGATCTCCAACTTGATACATCAAATTCTTCATTCCTCTCTCTCTCTCTCTCTCCTTGCTATGATTTGTGGAACCATTTGTACAGTCAATTATAAGAAGGTTGATGTTGAACTATCTAGTTATATCCTATACCAGTGCTGACAGTTAGATGTGGTGGCTGTTAAATTTTCCTTTTTACTTGGGCATTGTTTTACTTTCCATTTATGGTAGGAATTTTTTACCTACTCATCACCTCAATGTTTTTAAGAAAACATGAGTTGATTCTCTGGGCCCACTATTCTACGTAAAAAAATTCTCTGTATGATTGGTTAGTGGGTTGGACACTTTTCGCACTAAATGACTGTTTTCAGGCTGCACTTTTATTCAGGTCTCTCTCTCACACGTGCGTGCGCACGCACACACAGGCACTTTTAACACAGGCTATATTATAATTATTATTAGGATAATGGAGGAAATCTAGCTTTGGTGTTATTTTTTTTACCGTATTTTTTGTGTTGTCTCACTTGAAACTACAGTGGCCACTAAAGCTCACAAAGTACATGTCTGTTGTTGGTTGCAGTTTGAGCCAGCACCCATGAGGAGAGAGCTGGATGTAACACGGAGAACACTAGATTATTTTCTATAAATGCAACACTTGAATTATTGCTAAATCTTAAGCGGCAAGGTGTGTCTGCTAGCTATTTTTCAAGTTGGGAGCTATGTTTTCCAAATCAAAGAGCCTATAATTTTGGGATGATAGTGAAAGGGTGTTGGAAAGAATGTAAAATCAGCATATAAAGGCTTCCTTTGACTCTTAGTTATTTGCTGAAATTGTACCGGTAAAGAGGGCTGAAGATCTTTAAAACTTTTAGAATTAACTTCAAAACTATTGATTTTGATTCAGGGTTGAAATTCTTCACACTCAATGACTAGCATCCAATTTGTGTTTTATTTCATCTACGTAAACTTGCAAATTTCATTGGCATTTCTAGTAGCTTCAATTTTTGCAAATGTGAAGACTACTACAGGTTTGGTATTCTTCACTTCATAATTGGTTTTATGGTTACAATAAGCATTGGGTTTTCTATTAACTGATTTATTGCAATTAGATTGCTGAAACTGCAAAAAGGACGAAAATTCTTGTAATTGCTGATGAAGTTTATGTCCACCTTGCTTTCAGGGCTAATCCTTTTTGTGTTGATGGGAGTCTTTGGACCGGTTGGTCCGGTTCTCACGCTTGGCTCTTTATCAAAGCGATTGATAGTCCCTGGTTGGCGACTTGGTTGGTTTGTGATAAATGATCCAAGTGACATCTTCAAAAACCCCAAGGTTTGCTCTATGTACTTTCTCTTCTGATAATGTTGGTTACCATTCTCGATATTGAATTGTGTTGTCGATCAATGTCTTGAAAGTAAATGCAATATGATTTGTTTTAATAATTATCATTCAGACATAGATTTGTAAATTGTATCGCCTTGGTTGTTGGTCCTGATAAATACTCTTTGATAAACCTATTTTTCAATCTCGTAGATGTAACACTATTTGATATGAATCTATTTCTTGTTAGAGAATCTACTACAATTCCTCTACCTAAATCTGCCAATAAATAATCATATACCATTGTTTGGTTGTTTGTTTTACTACTATCAAAACATTTATAAGCTTATTATGGGTTCATTTATTTTATTGAGGGCAGGGCTCTAGTCTGCCATGATTTGGACTCTAAGCCAATCGCAAGACCAGCACAAAACTAGGTACTATGATTTGGTATTGTGATTTGGTGTCTACCTTAAGATACTAAATGTTTTTGGTAAGGCTTGGGAAGAATAGTGTGGAGGAAGTATATACTGCTATATTACATCATATAGCTATTAGGTAGATTTAAGTTATAACAAATCCTCTCATCTTACCATCTTATCGACACCTAGGGATCTAATTTCTATTTAGTTACCGATTGATTTGATGATGATGCGGTGCTGATTCGTTTGAAACCAGATGGATCCGTATACATTCATAGCATGCTGATTCGTTTAAAATGCTGTAGTTTTTGTTACTGTTCTGTAACAACCCTCGTATTGATTACCGATTAACCACTGAATTATATACTGATTAATGCTAAACTGAACCAATATTGACTGATAATTGAACTGATTGAAGTATGGAATAGACTGATTGGAATCGAAACTGAAATCGAATAAGTTTACCTATTGAATTGCATATGGTATCTGTTTGATTGATTGATCTATCTGCTTGCATTTTATGTTTAAATTGCTAATTGAAGGCCTTATCGACGGCCGAACGGAGAACCGTTTAGTGTTTTGTAATCAGTGTAATTTTTATGATTTAATGATATATTTATCGAAAAATTGATTAGGAATGATTAAACTAGAATAATTTAAGCCAATCAAAGAGTTCGTCGAAATTACGGAAATGCCATTGTGAGTGGGCACTTGTTTAATCTTATGACTTGAGTCTTATGCATCTTATACACTTAATTAAACACTCCTCCAGCCCCTATTTCTTGTTGCTTGCCGAAATTAGAAGGGAGTTAGAGAGAGAGAGTTGATTTCAACACATTTGGCTTGATTTGCTAGAAGAACTTGAAGATTGGTAACATAGATTGCTAAATAGTGCTTCCATTCTTGAAATACAAGACTAAGGTAGGACATTCATCTTCTTGTTGTTGAATTAGAGCTAATTCTTGCATAATTCATGTTTCATTTTGGAGTTAAGGCATGTTGTAGCTCATACATGGTGAATTATCCTAGAAATCATGCATGCATGCTTGAATTGGTGCATTTTGGAAGTTGAATTCATGGTAGATTGTACATGCATGCTCATGTTTCTATTATAGTCCATGTTTTCAAAATGTTTTCCAACTATTGAGCTCTTTAGAGCAAGAATTGAAGCTTGATTTTGGTTTAAAGTTCATGCATTGCATGTTTTGAAAGTGTTCTTGAAAATGGGTTTGGAAATGGTTTTAATTGACTCACCTTTGGGGCTTGAATTCACAAATTGGCTTTTGAAACTTGTCATTCATTGTTTTGGGATGTGTTTTCCAGAATTTGGGCCCAAGAGGTCGAGTTTAGAGTGTTTGAATGCTTGGTTTGAGCTTGGAAGGCAAATCTGGAAATTCCAGATTTGGCTTCTTCGCTCGAGCGAAGGATTCCTCGCTCGAGCGAGCACCTTTGTCCAGGGCTCCGCTCGAGCGAGCATCGAGCGTGGTATCGCGCGTAAAAATCGAGCATCCAGTACTTTTACTGTTCATGAAGCTCGCTCGAGCGAAGGATTTCTCGCTCGAGCGAAGCCTTTGATTTTGGAAGCTCGCTCGAGCGAAGGAAGGCTCGCTCGAGCGAGGTGCCTATTTCCAGCAACTTTTGAAAAATGTCTTCCAACTGTAATTTTGCATCCTCATCTCATCCTAGGCATTCCTAGGCCTAGTTTAAGACATCTTAATGAGGATTTAGACATAGAACCACACCGAGGAAATTTAGGGATTTAATTATCATCCTTCCCGACTGTGAAACTTAGTGTGTGTTCTATTTGTTAACTGTTTAGGGTTGGCTTTCGGGGACGCGCTCTAGCTGCTATTAGCCCAATCTCTGTGAGTAACAGATTGTGTAAAGATATGTTCAAAAATGGTTATATTTTGAATACTGAACTGAACTGTTTATTGAACTGATATTGTTTATTGAATGAATGTATGTCCTTTATTTCTGAACTGTACTGTGGCATCCTTAGCACCTACTGTTATTGACTGTTACAGAGCTCTGTCGGTTTCCTTGTGGAACCATATCGTTTATCGATTGATGGCCATCATTATTGTTGGGTCTGTTAAGGCCCGGTCCTTTGGACCTACTGTTTATAGGCTAATGGATGTACCACATATGATTGATTGATTGAAATACTGATTGACTGAAATACTGAAAGATTGAAATACTGTATAATGAATTGATTTCATTACTGTAAGGACATTCATTCATAACCTCTTTATACTTATTGTTATTCACTGGGCTTTAGCTCACTGTTTATATATATATGTAGGTTCTCAGCAGCCAGACCGGAGCTAGGAGCGTGGGTTAGTCCCCAGTTTTGTCAAGCCAGCCTATGTGCCTCACTGTGAGGTTCCGAGACGCCTTGCTGTGGCTTGGGGTGTTTTTGTGTCCCCTATCGGTCTCCCTACTGTTTTGTACTGTTGTCTAGACTGTTTACTGTTCTACTGCACTGTTATCGAGGGATTAAGTCCCCGCACTGAATGGTTGTATATGATTGTATAGACTGTACTGTTTTGAGTTGAATGAATGCATGAAAAATGTTTTTTTGGCATACAGATTTTCACAGCTCAATGGACACTAGTTATTTACTGTATTGGCTTCCGCCAGGCCCTGTACTCTGTTTTACTGTATTACTGTTCAGTAGGCCTTCGGTAATCTCGGATTACTGGCCAGTTACGGTGCTAAACCCATAGGGCCGGGTTTGGGTCGTGACAGAGTGGTATCAGAGCGATACTTAACCACGAGTTATACCGCACACACGTGTCCAAATGAGCTATAGGGAGTCCTAGAAAAGCAATTAGGGCATCTCATGAACTTGAAAAGTGTGTGCTTATGACTGACTGAATATATGCTAAATGTTAAACTGTTTAATTATACAACTGTTAATGTGATAAACTGTTAACGTATACAACTGCTTATGACTGGAACTGTTATAACTGTTTATAGTGAAATGGATAATGCAAATGAAACTGAATCCTCCTCTACTGAGGCCAGAATGGCCAGAATGGAAAGAATGATGGAATTGATAACTGCTAGACTCGAGCAACAACAGAATCAACCGCCCCCACCTCCTCCTCCCCCGGTACAGCCGGAACCAAATGCGAATGTGTATGATGGGGACATTATTGCACTGACTCATAAATTCAGCAAGATGAAACCGCCGTCCTTTCAGGGAGGCTTAGAACCGTTAAAGGCTGAAGCATGGGTCCTTGAAACAGAAAAGTTGTTTGAAATGTTTCCGTGCTCGGAAGCAAATAAAGTACTATTGGCTACCTTCACCCTTCAAGAAGAAGCTAGAAGATGGTGGATGTTAATCCGTGATACAAACACTGTTATGACTTGGGCTCAGTTCAAGGAGTCCTTCTTTGAAAAGTACTTTCCTCAATGTGTCAGGGATAGAAAAATAACCGAATTTGAACAACTGAAACAGGGCACAATGTCTGTTGCCGAATATGAGACGAAGTTCACCGAGCTTGCTAGGTATGCACCGCATATGGTGGACACCGACTACAAAAAGGCCAGGAAGTTTGAAGGCGGCCTGAATGTTCCTATCCTCGATAGAGTTAATATGTTGAAACTGCCAACTTATGTGGGTGTTCTTGATCGGGCCTTGATGGCTGAATCAAATATTGAAGCACTGAAACAAACTGAACCACCAACAACTGAATGGCGTGGTAAAAGACAGGGTTTCAAATTCAAGAAAGGCAAGCACAATCAATTGAACAAGAAACAGAACACGGGGTCAACAACTAGCCCCAGCCAAGGGAGTGGGTTTACCCCACCCTGCTCCGTATGTGGCAATAAGCACAAAGGGGTTTGCTACCAGATTTCAGGAGCTTGTTTCAGATGTGGCAAGGTGGGCCACAGAATTAAAGACTGCCCTTCTGCTCCACCAGTTAGTAGTAAAGCTACACCGAGCGCAGCAGCATCAAATGCAGCGCCAAAGCCTAACCCCAAAACTACCGGGAAAGAGCCTATGAGGCAGGGCCGAGTATTTTCCCTAGTACCGGGAGATGTTCAGAATACTGAGACCGTTGTGTCAGGTATCCTCTCTATTTGTGCTCAAAATGCATATGTATTGATTGATTCGGGGTCTACACATTCTTATGTGTCGCATGCTTTTTCACAGAAATTGAATAGACCCTTAGAACCTATGAATTACTTGCTAGCTGTATCATCACCTGTTGGGGGATCCATGACATGTGCATATATGTATCCTGCTTGTGAAATTATTGTTGGGGATATGCATCTGTTTATTGACTTACTACCGTTGAACATAGATCATTTTGATGTGATATTGGGGATGGATTGGCTACAAAAATATCATGCCACTATAGATTGTGTAACAAAACAAGTTGTTTTCCGTCCACCGGGTTTACCTGAATTTGTGTTTAATGGGAGTGGAGTAGTACCTCCTCCGTATCTGATTTCTTCTGTAAAAGCTGTCAAACTGATTAGAAAAGGGTGTAAAGGATATCTGTGTCCTGTATTGACTGTATCTGCTGATGATAATGTTAAAACTGATGTGAATTGTGTTCCTATAGTTAGAGAATTCCCAGATGTATTTCCAAATGATCTGCCAGGGGATTTGATTGACAGGGAGATTGAATTCACCGTTGATGTAATTCCGGGAACACAGCCAGTGTCTAAAGCTCCCTACAGAATGGCTCCAACTGAACTGAAAGAATTGAAGGTACAATTGCAGGAACTGTTAGACAAGAAGTTTATCAGACCCAGTACTTCACCGTGGGGTGCACCTGTTTTGTTTGTAAAGAAGAAAGATGGCTCACTGAGACTGTGCATTGATTACTGCGAATTGAACAAGGTAACTGTAAAGAACAAGTATCCACTACCGCGTATTGATGATTTATTTGACCAGTTACAGGGTGCACAAGTGTTTTCCAAGATTGACCTTAGATCGGGGTACTATCAACTGAAAGTTAAACCGGAAGACATTGACAAAACTGCTTTTAGAACGAGGTATGGCCATTATGAATTTTTAGTTATGCCGTTCGGAGTCACGAATGCCCCAGCTGCATTTATGGACCTCATGAACAGAATTTTTAAACCATACCTTGATGATTTTATTGTGGTATTCATTGATGACATATTGATCTATTCTAAGACTGTAGAAGAACATGAACACCATCTGAGACTTGCCCTGCAAACCTTAAGAGAACAGAAACTGTATGGTAAACTGTCTAAATGTGAATTCTGGCTTGATCATGTTATGTTTTTGGGGCATGTTGTTAGCAAAGATGGAATTTCTGTTGATCCGCAGAAAATTGAAGCCGTAGTGAACTGGCCTAGACCAACAAATGTGACTGAAGTCCGAAGCTTTTTGGGATTGGCTGGATATTACGGAAGATTTGTCAAAGACTTCTCCAAAATTGCCTTACCACTGACTCAGTTGACACAGAAAGGGATATCATTTGACTGGACTGACCAACGGGAATCAGCATTTCAGGAGTTGAAAACTAGACTTGTGACTGCACCAATTCTGACTCTACCTTCAGGTACGGATGGTTATACTGTATTTAGTGATGCTTCTCATAAGGGTTTGGGGTGTGTTTTAATGCAGAATGGGAGAGTTATTGCTTATGCTTCCCGACAGTTGAGACCACATGAAAAGAACTACCCGACCCATGACTTAGAACTTGCTGCAGTGGTATTTGCATTGAAAATCTGGCGTCACTATCTTTATGGGGCGACATGTGAAGTGTATACTGACCACAAGAGCCTGAAGTACTTTTTCACTCAGAAAGAACTGAATATGAGACAGCGGAGATGGCTTGAACTGATAAAAGATTATGACCTACAGATTTTGTACCATCCGGGAAAAGCCAACATTGTTGCCGATGCTTTGAGCCGAAAATCGATTGGGAACTTAGCCTGTTTGCTGACTGGACAGAAAGAGTTGCTTTGTGACCTTGAAAAGTCTGAGATTGAAATTGTTTTGAGGGAACAAGGTGGTACCTTAGCTGCTATTTCTGCTCAACCAGCATTGATTGAAGAAATTAAGGAGAAACAGCAATTGGATGATTACTTGAAAAAGATCATCGAAGAAAGAGAGTCTAAACTGAGACCGGGGTACAAATTTGAGAACAATGTACTGAAATTTCAAGAAAGACTGTGTGTACCGAATGACACCGAACTGAAAAGAAGAATTCTGCAAGAGGGCCACAATTCAAAATTTTCTATCCACCCAGGGAATACGAAAATGTATCAAGATTTGAAGTTGAATTTCTGGTGGCCGGGAATGAAGAAAGAAATTGCCGACTTTGTGTCCAAATGTCTTCATTGCCAACAAGTCAAAGTTGAACATCAACGACCTGCTGGATTATTGCAACCCTTACCCATACCAGAGTGGAAATGGGAGCATATCACGATGGATTTTATCGTTGGATTACCTCGCTCCAGAAAAGGTATGGACTCTATTTGGGTTATTGTTGATAGATTGACTAAATCTGCACACTTCCTACTTGTCAAGACAATTTATAATGCAGACAAATTGGCTGTTATTTATATTGATGAAATTGTGAGATTGCATGGAGTGCCTGTATCTATTGTTTCTGACAGGGATTCGAAGTTTACATCGAGGTTCTGGCAAAGCCTACAGACTGCATTGGGTACTGAATTGAGGCTGAGTAGTGCCTATCATCCTCAGACAGATGGACAGTCAGAAAGGACCATCCAGACTCTAGAGGATCTACTGAGAATGTGTGTCCTTGACTTCCAAGGAAACTGGGAAAGTCATTTGCCGTTGGCTGAATTCGCCTACAACAACAGCTACCATTCGAGTATTGGTATGGCGCCTTTCGAGGCATTGTATGGCAGAAAGTGTAGATCTCCAATCTGCTGGGCAGAAGTTGGAGACGGGCCGTTGCTTGGGCCCGAGATTGTGTATGAAACAACCGAAAAGATAAAACTGATACAGCAAAGACTGAAAACTGCACAAAGTAGACAGGAGAGTTATGCAGATGTTAGAAGACGAGACCGAGAGTATGAAGTGGGTGATCACGTGTTTGTGAAAGTGACACCAATGAAAGGCCAGACTCGTTTTGGAGTCAAAGGCAAGTTAGCGCCGCGGTATGTTGGACCGTATCAGATTATTGAGAAAATCAATCCGGTGGCGTATCAAGTTGCACTTCCTCCTGAAATGGAGCATATGCATAACGTCTTCCACATCTCTATGTTGAGAGATTATCTTCGGGATCCATTCCATGTGATTGAGCCTACTCGGATAGTGTTGAGTGATGACTACACTTACGAAGAGAGGCCTATACAGATTGTAAACCGACGGATCAAGAAACTGAGAAACAAGGAGATCCCGCTAGTGAAAGTTGACTGGCAGAACCATGGTGGTGTGTATGCCACTTGGGAAAGGGAAGATGACATGGCTAGGCGATATCCTGATTTGTTCCCGCTGAATCCTGTTTTCTTCCAAAACAAAGGTAACTCGAGTTTAGAGGACTAAACTCCTTATAAGGAGGGGAGACTGTAACAACCCTCGTATTGATTACCGATTAACCACTGAATTATATACTGATTAATGCTAAACTGAACCAATATTGACTGATAATTGAACTGATTGAAGTATGGAATAGACTGATTGGAATCGAAACTGAAATCGAATAAGTTTACCTATTGAATTGCATATGGTATCTGTTTGATTGATTGATCTATCTGCTTGCATTTTATGTTTAAATTGCTAATTGAAGGCCTTATCGACGGCCGAACGGAGAACCGTTTAGTGTTTTGTAATCAGTGTAATTTTTATGATTTAATGATATATTTATCGAAAAATTGATTAGGAATGATTAAACTAGAATAATTTAAGCCAATCAAAGAGTTCGTCGAAATTACGGAAATGCCATTGTGAGTGGGCACTTGTTTAATCTTATGACTTGAGTCTTATGCATCTTATACACTTAATTAAACACTCCTCCAGCCCCTATTTCTTGTTGCTTGCCGAAATTAGAAGGGAGTTAGAGAGAGAGAGTTGATTTCAACACATTTGGCTTGATTTGCTAGAAGAACTTGAAGATTGGTAACATAGATTGCTAAATAGTGCTTCCATTCTTGAAATACAAGACTAAGGTAGGACATTCATCTTCTTGTTGTTGAATTAGAGCTAATTCTTGCATAATTCATGTTTCATTTTGGAGTTAAGGCATGTTGTAGCTCATACATGGTGAATTATCCTAGAAATCATGCATGCATGCTTGAATTGGTGCATTTTGGAAGTTGAATTCATGGTAGATTGTACATGCATGCTCATGTTTCTATTATAGTCCATGTTTTCAAAATGTTTTCCAACTATTGAGCTCTTTAGAGCAAGAATTGAAGCTTGATTTTGGTTTAAAGTTCATGCATTGCATGTTTTGAAAGTGTTCTTGAAAATGGGTTTGGAAATGGTTTTAATTGACTCACCTTTGGGGCTTGAATTCACAAATTGGCTTTTGAAACTTGTCATTCATTGTTTTGGGATGTGTTTTCCAGAATTTGGGCCCAAGAGGTCGAGTTTAGAGTGTTTGAATGCTTGGTTTGAGCTTGGAAGGCAAATCTGGAAATTCCAGATTTGGCTTCTTCGCTCGAGCGAAGGATTCCTCGCTCGAGCGAGCACCTTTGTCCAGGGCTCCGCTCGAGCGAGCATCGAGCGTGGTATCGCGCGTAAAAATCGAGCATCCAGTACTTTTACTGTTCATGAAGCTCGCTCGAGCGAAGGATTTCTCGCTCGAGCGAAGCCTTTGATTTTGGAAGCTCGCTCGAGCGAAGGAAGGCTCGCTCGAGCGAGGTGCCTATTTCCAGCAACTTTTGAAAAATGTCTTCCAACTGTAATTTTGCATCCTCATCTCATCCTAGGCATTCCTAGGCCTAGTTTAAGACATCTTAATGAGGATTTAGACATAGAACCACACCGAGGAAATTTAGGGATTTAATTATCATCCTTCCCGACTGTGAAACTTAGTGTGTGTTCTATTTGTTAACTGTTTAGGGTTGGCTTTCGGGGACGCGCTCTAGCTGCTATTAGCCCAATCTCTGTGAGTAACAGATTGTGTAAAGATATGTTCAAAAATGGTTATATTTTGAATACTGAACTGAACTGTTTATTGAACTGATATTGTTTATTGAATGAATGTATGTCCTTTATTTCTGAACTGTACTGTGGCATCCTTAGCACCTACTGTTATTGACTGTTACAGAGCTCTGTCGGTTTCCTTGTGGAACCATATCGTTTATCGATTGATGGCCATCATTATTGTTGGGTCTGTTAAGGCCCGGTCCTTTGGACCTACTGTTTATAGGCTAATGGATGTACCACATATGATTGATTGATTGAAATACTGATTGACTGAAATACTGAAAGATTGAAATACTGTATAATGAATTGATTTCATTACTGTAAGGACATTCATTCATAACCTCTTTATACTTATTGTTATTCACTGGGCTTTAGCCCACTGTTTATATATATATGTAGGTTCTCAGCAGCCAGACCGGAGCTAGGAGCGTGGGTTAGTCCCCAGTTTTGTCAAGCCAGCCTATGTGCCTCACTGTGAGGTTCCGAGACGCCTTGCTGTGGCTTGGGGTGTTTTTGTGTCCCCTATCGGTCTCCCTACTGTTTTGTACTGTTGTCTAGACTGTTTACTGTTCTACTGCACTGTTATCGAGGGATTAAGTCCCCGCACTGAATGGTTGTATATGATTGTATAGACTGTACTGTTTTGAGTTGAATGAATGCATGAAAAATGTTTTTTTGGCATACAGATTTTCACAGCTCAATGGACACTAGTTATTTACTGTATTGGCTTCCGCCAGGCCCTGTACTCTGTTTTACTGTATTACTGTTCAGCAGGCCTTCGGTAATCTCGGATTACTGGCCAGTTACGGTGCTAAACCCATAGGGCCGGGTTTGGGTCGTGACATGTTCATAGCTTGCTTTTCAAAGATTTACTAATGAGATTTAGCAGTTGTGCACATGGTTTAGGTTCATAGCATCCTCTATTTATGCTTCAGGTTTGTCTGTTACCTTTCTTTATAAAGGTGTGGTACAACTCTCTCTATTTGCCAGATTTTTTTTTTAAGTATAATTTCTTACCTTTCTTAGTCTGGTCATGCTGGTTCATAGTTTCTTATCTTTCTAGCCTTTTTGACATGGTATGCAAGAGTATGTAGATTTTCCAACCATTCAAGTTTGTTGAAGTTGTGTTAATGGAATTGGATGATTCAGGTATATAATCATTATTTTGGTGAAGATGATGGGATGACTTGATGAAGCTGACGAGAGCTTTGAAGTTATTTTCAGAGAATTTGGAGAGCACACTGAATATTATTATTATTGTTTTTTTTATTAAAATGAGAAAATATAAACAATTTTTATTTTTATTTTTTTGTATTGTCATTTGTGTTTTAAGGGGTTTTATTTTATTTTATTTTTTTTTTATGGAAAATTGAAAAATGAATGCTCACTCACATTATGGTTATATATTTTGAAAATGGTGATGGATGATATAGGTTTGGTTTGAACAGAAGTCGGAAGATCATTATTTATGATTTTGATTTTTTTTTATAAAAAAAGGAGAAATTGTGGCGTTTTTCTTAAAAACGTCGCAAAATGACGTCATCATTACGTCATAGATAACTCCTCTAACATGTATAGTTAACAGCGGCAAAGACTTAGGGGCGTTTCAAAAAACGTCGTTTAAAATCTTTAGTGGCGTTTTTGAAACGCCACAAAGATACAGCGATGGCCGCATCAGCGACGAATTTTAAAAACGTTGTTTTATCTTTTTGCGGCATTTTTTCAGCCTATTGCGGCGTTTTAGAAACGCCGCTAATTCCCATTTTCCTGCAGTGTTGTTTTGATTTTTGTTATATTTCTTTGTGTTCCTTTTATTGTCTCTATTAACAAGAAGAAATGAAGAAAAAAAAAAGAAAAGAAGTGACTTTATTAAGAATTAATATTTTAATCCTTATCTACTAAAATGGATTTACTTTGAAGAACAAACACTTCAAATTTCCATTTAGATCTTGTGTTTTCAGAAAATTTTTGTATCCATGTCTTAAATGAATTCTCAAAAATAATATTTTATCAATATATTCAACTCGGAGGTTAAAATGTAAATTTCATAATATATGCAGGAAATTTTTTTTTCCTATTTTATGTTTTATTTTGTTGGCATGTTTATCACAAATTTATAAAATCAAATAAGAAGCCAACCACGTCAGCTAGTGCAAAAAACATTTTTTGTTATAGAAAATGTTTGGGACTTCCTTTAGGGATGACTCCCACACTCCCAAAGTGATCATGACCCTCCATATATGTATGAGGCCCACTCATATATATGTGGAGTCCACATCATGAGTAGTACAGATTTGTAAAGGTCTTGTGGGAGGTCTTGTAAGGGTGGAGGTCTCAATCATTACTCTTTGGGTTTGTTTGTTTTGAAGGATTAGGGGGTGGGATTGGACTATTAGTCCCACCGGACTAATAGTCCATTGTTTGTTTCATTTTTTTTGCTCCGGACTAATAGTCCCCCCGGACTATTAGTCCTACAAATATGGGACTATCCTATCCCATGGGGGAGGGTGTGATAGAAACCATGGGATTGGTATCCCATGGGATTATCTTGTGAAATGTCCATTTTACCCTCCATGCTATTACTTAGCGAACAATTAGAAAAGGATAAAATAGTCTTTTGAACATTTATAAATTATTTTTTTAGTGTTGTTAATTTAAAATTATATATTAAATAAAAAATTTAAATTATAAATTATAAATTATAAATTAAATTTAATTAAAAATAATAAATTATAAATTATGGTCTTATAAATTAATTTTTTATATTGTTGTTGAAAAAATTAAATTTACATATTAAATTAAATTTTTTTTTTAGTGTTGTTAATTTAAAATTATATATTAAATAAAAAATATAAATTATAAATTAAATTTATTTAAAAATAATAAATTATAAATTATGGCCTTATAAATTAAATTTTTTTAGTGTTGTTGAAAATTTAATTTATATATTAAATAAAATTATTTTTTATTGTCGTTAATTTAAAATTATATATTAAATAAAACATATAAATTATAAATTTAATTTAATTGAAAATAATAAATTAAAATATTGTGCAAAAAATAAAATAAAATAAATTTTTATTTAATCTAGCTAAAAATAATTAAGATATTAAAGCTATGTTTAATATTGCTATTACTTAGTAAATAATTGAAAAGGATAAAACAGTCATTTGAGTATTTAACTTTCTCCATAATATCCCAAACAAACATTAGATAACTAAAAATAGTCCAATCCAGACATCTAATCCATAACTAAACAAACATAAGATACAAATTTAGTCCAACCAAATAGTCCTAAGATAATGTATCCTAGGACTAATAGTCCGATGGATTACAATCCCCCCTTATCCAGTCCGTCCAAACAAACGTACCCTTTAGTTATACCGTGTTATGTAAGCATTACTCTAATCAATATTATTGTATTTGTAATTTTTCATTTATATTGAAAATTAAGTCGAATCTTAAAGAGAAAAATTCTCATTGCAAAAAAAAAAAAAAAAAAAAAAAGGGGCGTATGGCCCAATTTAGATTGCATTAACAGTTAAAAGTTGTTGATTTATTTTTATATATATTTTTTTAATTTTTCATCAATTTAAGGGGACTCCTGACTCGTAATTTTCTGAGCTTGGCCAAGTTCATATTCATGCTTACCATCAAAATCACTGTTAAAGTGACATCTTTGGTAACGTTTTAGTTTTTAATTTTCAGTTTCTATTTTTTATTTTTGAATTATAAAAACAAAAATTTGCTTGTATACAATTAGAATTGGTAGGTTTTTATTTTTGACAGTCCCGTTTGATAAAACTCTTTTTAATTGTAATTTTGTTGAACTTTTATTTTCAGTGAGGTTATGAATTTTTAGATATGAATCTAGCCTGAATTGTGCCTTGCGTGATGTTTTAGAAATTAATTATTTTATTTTTGCCACTTTGCTGACTATGCCGGGGATTGAGCTTTAATCATGGCTTTTGCCCGTGATTTTTTATCACAATTGGAGGGCCTTTAATTGTGTTTTTTTCACGTTAAATCGTTATGTTGATTTGTCTTTGATTGTTTGATTGTGATTGTTATTTACTCATTAAAATTGATACATAATTGCAAATCAATATTTAAAAAATTTCTTAATTTTTTAAGAATAAAATTAGATACATCATTTTCTAACATATTTTTTATTATCTACTTATAGTCGAAATAGAGCTCACACCATGTGATATAGAGCTCACACCATGTGATGATATAGGCTCTGCTTCAATTGTGAGTAGACAATAAAAAATATAATACAAAATGATGTCCGTAGTAGTTATTTTCTAAAAATATGAAAATAATTCTAGAATTTTCAAATATTTTGAAAATGGTTAAACAAAAAAAAAATTGTGTTTTCACTTTTGTTTTCCTCCTTCACCATAGGCCAGCCGCCTGTGATCATTCGGAAATGGTAAGATCTGGGGACCACCTTCCGACAGGCTTCGATGATTGGATGGTTAAATAACTATTTTATCTCAATCTTAACACTAGGAGTGTGGGGTTGTTCTTACGCATGGTGCGGAGCAGTAGTTGTTGCGCGTTTCATTAGATTTATTTTAGGATTTAATTTGATAATTTAAATTATATATATTTTAGAAGGTATCGAGTAGAATATATTTATAAAAAATTACGTCAATCGAATATCATTATGTCTTTCATCAAATCACATTTATATTTAAAAAAAAAAGATAAATATAATTTAAAATATAAAACTCAATGTAAATGTGATTTGATAAAAGAGATAACAATATCTGATTGATATGATTTTTTACAGATATATTCTACTTGATACCTTTTAAAATGTGAACAGTTCAAATTACCAAATTAGACCCTGAAATGGATCCAATAAAACGCACAATAATTACTAATACGCACCCTACGCAAAAACAACTCCAAACTCCAACACGCTAGTTATCACCTCCAATAACTTATCAAATACACATATATTTTATTTCCCTTTTTTTTTTTTTTTTTAATAAACGGATACCTAACAATATCAAACCACACCAATTGGTTTGCGTGTAGAGACTCCCAAATGTACGTACTCTTTGATGTTTCCTACAAGAAGAGAAGGTTCAGAGAGGACTTGGACTTATTCATTTTTTACATGAAAATGATGGTTAGATGGGTCATAAGTCTGGTCAAAGTCTATATCTAATTCTTTCCCCCCAAAAATTATAATAATAGCCCTTGAGATTTAAATAAATGCTTTGTAGTGTTCCAAGATACTCAGAAACGGTTGCTAGTAGTGGGAGATAAGGAAGAGATCAAATTAATCCAAAGAGCATCAAGAACTAATTATTAATTTTTTTTTTAGTCTTGCAAAAAAAATTGTCTCTATGACTTTGGACTTGGTTGTTTATTATTATTATTATTATTATTATTGTAAAGATCTAAAGAAAAAAAAAAGGGAATTAGGAAAGAGGTTCTTTAATATAAAATTATGCAATGAACTTTATAAAGCTTTTTGAAACATGGTAGAATTTATTTAAAACTTTGTCACACAATTTTAATGTTAGAAAATGTTCATAGAATTACTAAATGAATGAATAAACATGTTACATTCAGTAAATAATTAATTTTTCAAAATCGATTTATATTTCTCATTTAACAAACTCGGTGCTTGCCTCTCTAAAAGACAAAGTAAAAGTCTAGACAATGAGAGGGAAAGGACGACAGTGATTTCCTTGGCACTCTCTTTATATATACCCTTTTCCACTTCAACGTAAAATATGGGGTTACACAAGGTACAACTACCAAAAATATTTGCTTCCTATTGGTTTTTTTGAGATAAATTTGCATCAACATGTCTCCTCTAAATACCAATGACTTGAACCGGATTTTTGAAAAGCTTGACCGAAATGGTGATGGCTTCGTGAGCCTTAACGAGCTCCAATGGTTTCTCCAGAAAATCGGAGTTCAAACTAGCTTAGATGAATTCGAGTCATTATTGGGCAAAACGAGCCTTGATCTTCTCGACTTTCTTTTCTTCTATGATACCATTGTTATGCGAAACATTAATGGTGATCAAAGCAAAGGGGTTGAAGAGAATAAGGACTTGGAGAGTGATCTTGCTAAGGCTTTCAAGGCGTATGATTTGAACGGCGATGGTTTCATTTCATGTGAGGAGCTCAGATTGTGTTGTCACAATTAGGGTTGTGCAACGAGCATTGTGATCGGGATAGCAAGAGCATGGTTAAGGTGTATGATACAAATTCCGATGGGGTGCTCGATTTTGAAGAATTCAAGAATATGATGTTGCTTACCACTTCTTCAGGACATTTACTTGGTAAAAGGTTTCACATTGTTGTCAAATTGTGATGGTAAGCTACATATATTTCAATTGAATTAGGTAGAGACTTGTTGTCCTTGATTGTTACTATTGTAATTTTAGATGCTAGGAATAGTATTATATTGTATTGTTTCTCTTAGAAACAGTGGTTTGGTTTGAAAGAAAAATATAGTGTTTGGAATATTCTAATGTCAATATACATGTTTGGTTGTTTTCCACACAATTTAAACTTGCCCATTTAATATTTATGAATGATATGCATATAATCCATTATTTTTCTTTGTTTCTTATTTATGCTCATTTGATAGTCGCATGATTAATAGTGCCTAAGTCTCGTTAATCATTTTGTAATTTTAAATAAATATTTATTGACATAGATGTTTTTCAGATAAATGTGATCCAAATGTGTTTCTACTAACATCTTAATTTGATATCATTATGGTTTTGCCGCCTTTTCGTGTTTTAACAAAAACTCTGTCTTTCTCTAAGTCCTTTCACTTCACATTCCTCCACTCTCTCAAAGTTTTCTCTCTCTAAACCTTTATTTTCGCGTTTCTAAGCTCTTGTAACTGCTCCGATTACCTTTTTTGGCGACCTTTTCATCATTTATTCCTGGCCATTTGCGCTGTCTAATTCCAGTGATCCCTATATCGACGCTCATTTCATTTGGTAAGTCACAATTTCTTTCCTCTTTAAGTTCAGTTGCTGATTTATCTCAAAATCTATTGCCTGTTTACACGTTGTTTGCTGCCATTGCAATTCTGTTTGTGTTCTTGAATCTTTACTGTATGTCGAATCTCGCATTTGTCTATGATTCATGTTGTTTAATATATCCTTGTGTCTTATTCACATTGTTTGTGATTCTCGCACACACGTAGTGTTTACAAATTTGAAGTTTTAACAACCTTGTCACTGTTCTTGGCTTTTGCACATCCCACACACCTACTCAGTGTTTCTTGAAAAAAAATGTTGCTTTCTTGATTCTGAATCATGTTCTTCTTTGTTTTTGTTTGACTTGTTTCCAGATTCTAGCCTTTGATTTCTTGTTTCTGTATATATTAGGTTTGTGATTTGATAGAAATCATATTCCCTAGGGAAATTGAAACAAATTCCCCCTAGATCTTGAAAAAACTTTGCCCCAGTTCTTGTTTAGGGTATAGCTGAGGTCTTTCAAACCTATACCAACCACTCTCTTTTGAAATCTTACACCTTCTTCCTTTAGCCGATATCATGGGTATGTTCAGGTGGAGGGTAGATACCCTAGAAAAATTAGGATACTTCCATCGGCAGTTCTCCATCCTAGCCGATGTTCAACTCAGGTTGGCTGGGAAGGAGGACTCTATCATGCCCGATGGGGATTCCATGCCCTTCCCAGTTGTTGCTTTCATTGAATGTGGTCTTCGGCTTCCCCTGGACATCCTTTTTAGGGGAATCCTCCACTACTACAAACTTAACCCTATGCAGTTGGCCATTAACTCCAATAGGGTTATTAATGATATAATTGCTCTAGCTCGCCGAGAAAACGCTAGGATAACACTAGCCGACATCCACTATTGTTATACCATGTGTGGCCTAAAATCTGAAAAAGGATACATCTATTGCCTCAAGCCAAGATCCACAGCCTACAAAATCATAGCCGACTTCCCAGACTCCAACAAAGGTACTGGAGATGACTACTTGATTGTCTCGGGTATCTGGGAATTTGCTTCAGATAATGATCTTTATCTCTTCCCTCTGCACCGATCGGTGTTTAAAGAGGATGAGGGTAAGAACTAAGTGTCAACTTTTCTGCTTAAGACTTTACCACTTTATTTACTTTATCTGTTCTAATGTCTAAATTTTGTTCTTGTAGCTCTCCCTCAGCCCTCAAAAGATTTTCGCCAGATCTTCTTCCCTAGCAAAGACTTGAAGAGGCTGTTGGGCCTTTCTATTGACCTCCGCAAAGCTCCCTTGCTACTCAACTATATCCCCACATTTAAGTCGACCCTGCTCGACGTTCCACGTCGAAGCAAGACTCCCCATTCTGCCACAACTCCTCCAATAACTTCATTGCCAAAGCCAGATCAGGCCTCCACCTCTGACCCAGTCGAGCAGCCATCCACTTCTGCCCCTCAACTAATTCCTCTATCCCAGTGCCAACGCTGACACCAAGCTTTAATTTTTGCTCCTACCGATAGAACTCGCAGCCGCAAACGCCGAGATCCTGAGTCATCGTCTTCCGATCCAACCAATCCCTCAATCGCCCTTCCAGTAATACACTTCGGCACCAGAGTAATAGTCGCTTCCACTGCCGACTAAATGGGCCGTGCAAAAATCATCCAGGACGACCTACTTGCCGACATCCTAGGCGTAGTGTCAGTCCACTCTTCCAGTCCTTCCCAGTCTCAGCAAAAACCCAAGGCAAAAAGGGTTAAAAAGGCTAAGGCCAAACCCAGCGCCACTGAGGTGGAGTTAGAAGACACGGTGCCAATTTCAAAATTGGCTGAAACAAACAGGTCTGCTAAGAAGAGGCCATCCGAGGTCGAGGCACCCCACCAACCGCAATAAAAAAAGCTGAGGTTCGACAGGTCTTCTAAGCCCTCTACATTTCGTGCCGATGCTCCTTGGACCCCGTCTGTCAATGTCGGAGACCGACCTTTTCTAGCGGGGGATAGTGCTTTTGACAGTTTGGAAGTCGGTGCCACCATCTCCACTGTCGTTCTACTCCCAGCCGACATCAATTAGATGGTCGAGCTTTCGGAGATGATGATGCAGCTAAGTCTCAATACTTGTAACTTTTTATCTAACTTCAACTTTGGTTTTCATACTTAACTAATTTCCGTTGCACTCTTGCAGGCTATCCAATAGGGTCACTCCCTTGCAATCAAGACTGATGAATTCAAGAAAGAACTAACCCAAAAAATTAAGGAGGCAGCCAAACTCCTCACTTTACTAAACAAAGCCAAGGCCCACATCCGAGGTCTTCTGGATCAAGCCAAGGCTACTGAGTTGGTCCTAAAAAATGCCGAGGACCATGTCGAGGCTACAAAAAATGTTGTCGAGGTTGCTCAAGCCGAGGCAAAAGAGGCCAAGGAGAAGGAAGCCCAGGCCCAAACCGAGCTCTAAACAGCATTGTCTACAAAGGCAACCGAAATCAAGGAAGCGGATGAGAAGGCCTACGCCGAGGGGGCAGCCGATGTTCATGATGAATACAAGAAACAAGTCAAATAGGCATGCAACAGGGGTTACACCCTTGGTTGGATGGCTGCTTTGAAGGAGCTTGCTATTCCTGACGACTCGCCCCTTAGGGACAAAAGCCGACTTATTTTGCCGTTCCCTCCCACTCTAAGCCAATCTGAGGATGAAGCTGAGGCAGACGAAGAAGTTGAGGCTGATAAAGATGAGGCTGAGAAGACTAAAGCTACTGGGGCCAAGTCCCCAACTCTGAATGAGCAAGTCCTAGACTTGACTCAAGACGACGAGGACGAGGTACCAAAGAACACGCCTGAAGTTGAGGTTGACAGCGCTGAGAAGAGCCTTGACAAGACTCTTCTAGAGATTGACACCAAAATTGAGGCCAAAAAGGCTGTTGAGAAGCTCTCCTAATTGTCTGCTGAGGCTGAAACACAGCCAACTACCGATGTAGAGCAATCTATTTAGAATCTCTTCTTTGTATTTTTTCCTTTGCTTTGAACAATGTTTGTTTTTATCGGGTCAATGTGCCTACTTATGTACTTGAACAAGTTATCTTTTCCTGAATGCAAGTCTTATACTTTCTTCCAAGTGTTTGAATGTATGCCTTCCTTCTTCTATGCATGCTTACTATTTTCTTTCATGCCTTTCATGCTTCCATACTTAGAGTATTTTTGTACTTCTTCAAAGTATACCTTAATTTTATAATAACTCCGGGATATAATACCTCGGATATAAACTTTGAATGTTTTACTCGGCCAACCATTAGCATACTTCGGCTAACACTTAAAAAAAAAAATTAAACAAGTGTCATTCAGTATTGCTTTTTTACCTTCATATGTTATCTTCTATTAAGACTTCACCCTTTCCAAGTTTATTAACCTGGTTGATCACCTCGGGTAATATGTATCTCGGATACTTCCTTCAATATTACCTTGCCTAACTTTAACTTGTAAATTTTCCTGAAATTTCAACAAGTGTTTAAGCCAATTCTAGTTTGTAAATTTTTTTAAAAAAATTCAACAAGTCTTCCCAAGCTCTTAAACTTTTATCATTCTCCAGTTCTCTGCCCCCTAACGTGAACCTAAGTTTCACTTAAGTTCACATTAAGCATGTGTCTATGGTCTTTCGCTGAAGTTAGATTCAAACAAAGACTACCCGAGGTTTGCAACTTTGGTTTCTTTGTTAATCTAATTGAAATGCACTTAGTTCCATTCTGAGTTTGACAAGTCTAGGTTAAATCAACTTAGTTCAACTCTATTACATGCAAGTATAATTCAATTCTGCTATATAATGAGTCTAAGTTATTCGTCACGTTTCATTCAGAAAACATCGCAAACTTAGTTCAACTCTATTATATGCAAGTATAATTCAACTCTGTCATATAATAAGTTTAAGTTATTTGTCATGTTTCATTCAGAAATATTGCTAACTTAGTTCAACTCTATTATATGCAAGTATAATTCAACTCTACCATATAATAAGTCTAAGTTATTCGTCATGTTTCATTCAGAAACATCGCCATGGGACTGATCAGTCCTTTCACACAAATTTTAATTTTTCAAACTAAAATTTTATTACTACCTTGGCTAATAAAATTATGATATAAACTTCGAAAAAAAAAAAATCTAATGATAAAAAAACTTCAAGTTGCAAGTGTTCTAGGGTCTTGACAACTCTTTGCCATCACTGTCCTCAAGTCGATATGCCCCATTGCCAACGACCGAAATGATTCTATAAGGCCCCTCTCAATTTGGGCCTAGCTTGCCCTCCCTAGGATCCTTTTTGTCGTCAACCACTTTCCTTAGCACAAGGTCCCCCACTTTGAACTCTCTTGGGTTGATCTTCTTGTTGTAAGCCCTAGCAAGTTATTGCTGGTATGCCTCTAGCCAAATTGTTGCTCTCTCTTTTTTTTTTTTTTCCTCCAGTATGTCTAGGTCTTGGGCTAGAAATGCCTCATTAGTACCATTTTCCACTCCCTGGGTTCTAATCCCTGGAATGCCGACTTCTAGTGGGATAACTGCTTCAGTGCCATAAGCCATGGCAAATGGAGATTCGCCAGTTGATCTTCTTGGCGTAGTCCGATATGCCTAGAGTACATTGAGCAACTCCTCCACCCATTTTCCCTTTGCTGCTTCCAGTCTTTTTTTGATTCCATCCAAGATAGTCTTATTGGATGCTTTTGTCTGACCATTACTGTAAGGGAAACTTGGAGTAGAGTAGTAGTTCTTGATTTTGTACTTTGCACAGAAGCTTTTGATTAGCTTACTATCAAACTGTGTACCATTATCTGCTATTATTGCCTTTGGGATCCCAAACCTGGTAATGATGTTTTTCCACATGAAGTTCTTTACATCAATGCCTCGAATCTTCATAAGGTGTTCAGCTTCTACCCATTTTGTGAAATAATTAGTTGCTATCAGCAGAAACTTCCTTTGCCCAGTTACTTGGGGGCAGTTGTCCAATAAGATCCATGCCCCACTGGGAAAATGGCCAAGGGCTAGATACTGGGTTCAAATCTGCTGCTGGTTGATGTATCAAAGGTACAAACTTTTGACACTTCTCACACTTTCTGATGTAGGCTTCAGTATCCTTCTGCATATAGGGCCACCAGTACCCCTGAGTAATGGCCTTATGAGTAAGTGATCTGCCTCCAATATGGCTGCCACATACCCTTTCATGTATTTCATACAAGAAGTCTTCAACTTGGAAGGGGTGCACACACCTCAAAATGGGGCCAGTAAAAGACCTTTTGTAGAGATGCCCTTCTGCTGTTAGGTTGAATCTTGCCGACTTCAGTCTGGTCTTGTGCACCTCTTTGCGATCATCTGGTAACTTGTAGTCCTTAAGAAACATCATTATTGGATCCATCCAACTTGGACCCATCTCCACACACATTGCTTCATATTCTGTGATTAGTGGTTCCACACTTGGGCCTGACAAATAATCAACCATTATTGTCCTTGTTTCTTCTGATTTCATTGCACTAGCCAGGTTAGCTAAGGTGTCGGCATGGCTATTGTCATCTCGATTGACCTGCCATAGTTGGCAATCCTGAAACAAGGCTAGCAGTTTAACAACTTTTTTGACATAGGCTATCATTCTTTTATCTCGGGCTGTATATTCGCTTGTTGCCTAGTTCACAATAAGTTGGGAGTCACAGAAGACTACCACCTCGTCGGCTTTTATTGTTGCTGCTAACTTCAACCCAACGATTAGTGCCTCATATTCTGCTTCATTGTTTGAGGCCTTGAATTCCAAACAAATAGACTATTCTAACATTCACCCATATGGAGATACTAACACCACTCTTGCCTTCGCTTCTTGACAGTTTGAACTTCCATCAACAAATAGGCGGAAGGAGTTGCCGATGTAAATATCGTAGGGCTTGGGTTTTTCTTCTTTCTTCTGCTTTGTTGTGGGGTTTTTCATTCCCAACTGGGTTTCTTCTTGTTCCCGTAGACACCCTAAGCCGTGGCTCACTAGAACCCGATGTGAGATGGCACCAGGTGTGAACTCGGCTACAAAGTTGACCAGAACGTGGTCTTTGATTATTGTTCTGGGTTTAAACTCTAAATCGTATTAGCCCAATACCACTGCCCATCTGGCTACCTTACCTGTCAGATCTCCTTATTGCAGCAGGGACTTCAAGGAGTGCTTAGTCAACACCACAATCTTGTGGGCTTGGAAGTAATGATTCAGTTTTTTTGAAGCCATCATCAAGGCTAGTGTTAACTTTTCTAGGGGTAAATACCTAGTCTCTGCACTTGCTAAGGTTTTACTCACATAGTACACTGCTCTTTGTTTTCCTTTCTCTTCTAGGACCATCAACTTATTGCGTGCTCTGAAACTGCCAAGTATAAGAACAGCTCCTCTCTAGGTATTGGATTTGAGAGAACTGGAGCTGTGGTTAGGTATTTTTTCAAGCCGGCTAAGGCGACTTCGCACTCCTCTGTCCATAAAAAATTTGTGGCCTTCTTCCATAAACTGAAAAATGGTTTACACTTATTTGAACTTTTGCTTATAAACCTATTCAGGGCTGCTGCCTTTCTTGTCAGCATCTGTACTTATTTTGTCAATGTTGGGCTCTTTAAGTCAAGGATGGCCTTGATTTGATCTAGGTTTGTCTCAATGCCCCCTCTAGTAATCAGGTATCCCAGAAACTTTCTAGATCCAACTCCAAATGCACATTTCGAAGCATTAAGTTGGAGAAGATATGTTCTAAGGATATCGAAAACTACCTTCAAGTCGGCTAGGTGATTTTCAAGTTCTTTGGTCTTCACGACTATGTCATCAATGTATACTTCCACTGTTTTGCCAATCAAATGTCTGAACATCTTGGTCACCAACCTTTGGTAGGTTGCTCCTGTATTTTTCAACCCGAAAGGCATCACTCTGTAGTAATACAGCCCTTTTGGAGTGATAAATACAGTCTTCTCCTTATCAAAGGGATACATTGCTATCTGATGATACCCCATATAAGCGTTTAGGAAACTCATCCTTCCATGCCCTGAAGTGGCATCCACTAATTGATCGATCTTGGGGAGTGGGAAATTGTCTTTGGGACAAGCCTTATTCAGGCTAGTGAAGTCTATGCAGACTCTCTATTTCTCATTTTTCTTTTTCACAACAACTGTGTTTGACAACCAAGTTGGGTAGTTTACCTCTCGAATGGCTCTAGCCTCCAACAATTTGTCCACTTCCTCCTCTATTGCCTCCACATAAACCAACGTCGGCCTCCCTGCTCGCTGAATGACAGGTTTAGCCGACCTGTCTACATTTAGGCTATGGCAAGTGACCTCGAGATTAATGCGAGGCATCTCGTATGGCGTCCAGGCAAACACCTCTATGTTTGTTGGCAAGAATGACTCTAACTCCTTCTCCTCCTCCTCGGCCAAGCTTGAGCCCAGAAGAAAGAAGCGCTCTTCATCCCCTTGTTGGACCAAGATCTTCTTTAAGGCTTCTTCGCTTTTTTCGGTCGACTCTTTGCCGACATCATCCAGGACCTCCATGTCCTCGTCCTCAATCTCTACTGTTTCTACTTCTTGCACGTTGCAGGTAGATTTCATTGCGGCCATAGAGCAATTCTTTTCCTGCACCTGATCCCCTCTGATCTTCTTAATTCTATGCTCTATTGAGAACCGCAACAGCTGGTGTAGTGTTGAGGGAACAACCCTTACTGCGTGCAACCATGGCCTTCCCAAGATAACATTGTAGAGGGAGGGGGTGTCAATTACTGTGAACTCTGTGCTTACCTTCTTAATGTCTGCTTGTACCTCCAAATTTATTGCTTCCAGGGGCCATGTCGGCGTTCCATTGAACCTGACCATCGGGCTGTTGGACTGCTCCAAATCATCTCGGTGAAGGCCAAGCTCTTTATAACATTTGACATACATGATGTCACAAGAGCTTCCTTGGTCAATTAGAATGCGCCTTACTTGACATTGTACAATCTTGAGGGTCACTACCAGAGCATCGTTGTATGGATGCTACACCATGTCTAGGTCTGCTTCGGTAAAAGATACCATTGGTCCTTGGTGCTCGTCTGTCTTAGGCCTCTTTTGCTAGACCTGATACACATGTTGTAAGTGTTTTACCTTCTGAGTCTCTCCACGTACCTCATTCTTATTGACCCTCAAGTGAATCACATTAATCACTTGAGGTTCATCTATTTGCAGTTGTGGTGCTGGTGGAGGTGGTGCTGCTGGTGCATGGGGCAACCTTGCCTGTTCTTCCCTCGTTCTGGCCTCATCTACTAGGTCCCTTAAGTGATATTGTCTTACCAGATCTTCCAAATGCGCTTTTAGGGCTCTACAACCCTGTGTCAGGTGTCCATCCTCATTGTGGTAAGCATAGTGCTTTCCTAGGCTTCTCTCAATAAATTCACCAGGGATCCTCTCCGGCGTACTGTAATACGGTTGGTTCTTGATCCTCTCTAGAACTTTATAAACCGGGATCCAGAACACAGTGGTGACTACCTACGCAGCCTTTAGTCCTGCTTCTTTTCTATTAAATCCAGTATTACCTCGGCCTCGCTTCGGTGAGCCGTTTCTCTTTTCTTGCTTCGGTGCCTTTGCTCCCGATGTATCCTTCTCTAGTCTAGCATATTTCTCTATCCTTGCCATGAGCTCCTCTATACTCTTCGGCAGAGTCTTTGCCAGTGACTTTCGAAGCATGCAGTCATCCTCCAGGCCGTTCTTAAAAGATACGACCGCCAACTCATGGTTGTATCCTGGTATTCGGTTGAATACCTCATAATACCTCTTGGCATAAGCCTTGAGGCTTTCACCCTCGCCAATTTTTAGAGCTATTAGGGTGTCTACCCTCAACGGCTACAATTTGTTTGTAACAAACTTGGCCACAAACATCTCGGCCAGGCCTTTTCAACTCTTCACAATTCCTTTCGGCAACTTGTGAAACCAATCTGATGCAATTTCTCCAAAGGATGAGGGGAACACCTTGCAGAACAACGGTTCGTTCCCGGTATACAGTGCCATTGAATTCAAATATAAGCCGACGTGAAAGTTCAAATCGAACTTACCGTCATATATCTGGAACCTCGGTATATGGAATCTTTTTGGGGCCTCGAACTTATCCAACTCTACTGAGAATGGTGTTCTCGGCTTGATTGGAGATGTGACCTCAGCATTCTGTTGCTTTCTCTGGAGGTAGTCCTTCAAATTCTCCTTAGTCCAACTAGGAGCTCGGCTGTCAATAGATTTCAACCTTTTTGGTGCGTTGCGACCGACGTCGTTATGAGTCCTTTTGGACTTTTCCTCATTAGCCGTGTCAAAACAAAGTTTCTTTCCCTAAACATGCCGATGTTCTTTGACATAAGTCCCCTTGGTCTGAGGTGTCCTCTGAGACTCTCCTCTTCTTGACTCTGCTCGCCCGGCAACCCGTGAAGGCTGATGTGAGTGTTCTTTCACCTTGTCATGCTGAGGGATTGTTGGGATTGTTTTCTGCTCTCTTTCTGGGTGTCGTTCTTGGCCGCTGGAATCGACGTATCTTTTAATGGAAATGGTGGTTGCATGACATTGTTCTGCATCATGAAGTTGACAACCGATTGTAGGTCTGCTAACTTATTTTTCATTCCCTTCATCTCGCCGTCCCTCCTCAGGCATCTATCTTTCTATACCTAGAGGTCACTTTAGTTATAGTACTTGTCTCGACCTGCTTTCTTTGGTGTGTTTCCCTCTTGGTCGAAGTCCTTTTCCTTGGGATTCTGATCCCGAGGTTTTTCATTACAATTCTCCTTCTTCACGTTAGGATCGGCGTGTTTACCGCTCGCACTAGGGATGTCGTCCCCAATCTTCTTTTTTTGCCCGTCGTTAGCCATCTATTCTCCTTACGTTTCCCACAGACAATGCCAAATTGTGGGTGTTAATTTTTGACCACACAACCAAATAGGGAAACTCAGCAGGAGAGCACCGGTAGAATAAATTAAGCCCGAACAACTTGTTACAGAAAGATAAGAATCCGGCGGTGATTCGTTTACCCGGGGGCATTCCGATAATCAAGTTAGTAATTATCTCTCAAAGATAGCCCATAGTGTTTAACTCACTAGATAGAGCATAAAAAGCATACCTTAGACTCATGAGGGTACTTCACTTTTATAACTAGCACTAACCTGATCCCTGTAGAAGCCTAGCTTCAATGGACTTTGGCTCAATGCTTATCTTGAACTCCCAGCTAGATAGAGATAAACTCCCTAAGAGTTTTATCTTTATCCAGACTCAGATCCTCCCCTGTTCCAGGACTCTTGTCCCTTATTCGTTCATCCTGGATTTCGATATCTCTGTAGATAACCTCGGCCTAGTCGAGATTACCTCAGCGTTAGAACCAGGCCACGTGGCACCTCGGCTAATACTTCGGCGTCACTTTGGCCACGTGCTGTCATTTACAAAATATGTCCCCACAAAATCTTATTGAAAATTTTCAAATTTATCAACCAAAAAAAAAAAAACTTATTATAACCATTTTTGATTAAAGGAAACAGAACTCCAATCTTTACTTTTATTAAAATTTCATCAAATTGAATAAAAATATGAATGTTAAGAATTTGGTGAAGGATTTAGTTATTGATTTGCTAAAAAAAATTGCTGATCCCTTTGATTTGATAAAATGTTAAAGAGCAGATTTTAGGCATTTTTTTCATTAAAATTATATTTGATAAAAAACTGTAAGAAGGGTTGAAGATTGGTGCAAAGGAAGTCAGAAACAATCGATGGTACATGTTCTACATTCATACGCTTATAAGCGTACATTCAATTCTTGATAAGTATATGTATATGCAGAGAGAGAGAGAGAGAGAGAGAGAGAGAGAGAGAGCAGAAAAGTGAGAATCGCGCTGTCTGTGAAGAGGGTGTGTAGCCCATGGCATTAGGCACTTGGTCCATTTTGAACACGAGTGTTGGGATTCTCTGTGATGCTCTTGTTGTGGTTTTTGTCGTATCTGTTTGGGAATTGATTATTTTAATTATTATTATTTTTTTAATATTTTATGAAAAAATATACGAAAGTAGAGAGAATAATGTGATAACTTATGAGATGGTATATCTTCAGTTCATATCAGATTGAAGGGTATTGTTAGGCCTCCGAAAACCCGCCACAGAGCTCGCGTCGATAATCTAAATCGTTTGACTTGTAAAACTCCTAAGTACTTTATCGTTGCAAAAAATCACGTTGATTAGATATCGGTAATCACTTGATTAGATTACATTCGTGTCAACGATATATATGATTTTTAAAAAAAATTATTAACATAAATGTGATCTGATCAAGTGGTTATTACTATCAAATTAACGTGATTTTTTTCAGAAATAAAACACTCGATGAGTCCTATAACTTGAATGATTTATATCATTGATGCGGATTTCATGGTTAGTCCACAGAGATGCAATAACACCCCCTAATTAATTTATTGTGACTCCTTATTATGCCTTTTTAATTTTTTAACTAAAATTTCGAACTCTCCAAACAAATACAACCATTAATGACTTAGATTTAATTTTTAATTTTTAATTTCAAAATAGCGTGGTTTTGATTTAAAAATTTTAAAAAACAAATAAAACAAAAATAGAAGAGCAGTTCGTACAAAAAAAAAAAAAAAATACTGTATATGGGATGGTAAAGTTAACGGATTCAATTGTAGTTGTTATAAAAAAAGATTTGAGAAAACATTAATAGGGTAGGGAAAATTATAGGGTAAGAATGTTTAAGAATAGAATAAAATATGAAATTGTATCACTTGAAATTAAATTAAAAATTTGCAGAAAAATCCGGCCCATACTGAAAGCCCCTTTTTTTGACCAGCTGAAAATTTTATTTATTTAAAAAAAATAAAAAACAAAAAAACAAAAAACAAAACGGGATTGTTTCGACATTAGTATTTTAAAGTTAGATCCAAACCGTTCATTATTGTCTATCGTAATGTGTCTAGTTGTGATTGAAACCGCAAGAATTTTGACAAGTAGTTAATTTAGTTTAAAAAATTCAGAAAATTACTTAAATTTTTTTTATAAAAAAAGTCATAATATTTTTTGATTTTGTGTCATATCAAAAAGTTTTACTTTCAATTAAAAATAATAACTATATGAAAAAATTATAAGCTAAATGAAATCTTGTTTAAGGGGTATGTTAGTCGTTGAAGACCTTATTTTGATCCCTCCCTATATTATTCCAAGTTTATGAATTTTACAATTGGAGTAGCCGCATAAAGTTCCTTGAGACTTTAGGTTAAATCTTATTTTATTAGACTTCTAAAAATTGAAATTTTGTGTAATAAGAATTTATATATATATATATATATATTAAAGGCTTTAGACCACAGATTAAATGACTTTGATTTAGCCACCTCTTTTTGCTAGAATTATGTCATATAGTGTAATTAAATAGGAGGATAAAATCAAGAATTGTGACCTTTGCATGTATTTTTTGGTCAATTGATAGAAGATTATTTAAAAATATTATGACAATTATATCAAATTAGATAATTAATTAAATAAAAAATTTCAACAATACATTTTCCTAAGTCTAATTTTTACAACCATCAAATCAATACAAAAAAAATTAAAAATTAAGGAAGAGTTTAAAAATAGAGTCAAAATAGTCAAATTTTGTTTTGTGTAATCATTAAACCCTAATCTCCGTGTTAAGAGTCTAAATAAGTACTCAACTAATTTCAGCCTCGTTACTAGCTGCCCTTTGTGTTTTCAAGAGTTACAATTGCTGTCACAAGCTGTTTAAGTTTTCCAAACTTTAATGGCTTCTTTCCCATTATTTTTGTATAGATTGATGTAATAAATCAATATAAAAAATCAATTAATGACATATCAGCAATCAAGATTTTTTATATTTTGAAAATTAATAAACTTGTTTTTCTACTTACGAAAAAAAAAAAAAACAGACAAAAATTGCTCAATGTGTTATTTTTAACCGTGCTAAAACTTATTTCTCAATAGAGCGATGAAAAATAATACCATGATGAATTTATATATTTCCCAATGTGTGATATAATTGTTAAATTTTATACTTATGCTTTTGGTTATGAAAATTTATTTAATTTAAACAATTAAAAATATTTTTAATTATAAAATTTAAATAAATTAAATTATTTATGACATTTTTGCTCATATTTTAATGAGAAGGGTTAAAATAGAATAAAATACACAATTATGGAGAATTGAAATTTTTTTGGAAACAATTTATAAAAAAAATAGGATTTTTTTTTTTTTATATCAGCTTTAACAAAAAAAGAAAAGGAAAAAAGAAGTTAGAAAATAGTTGTTTACAATGAAACTTAATGTTTTCAATGAATTTTTTAAAAATTGGTTATAGTTTTCAGAAAATTCTAATTTTTTATTTTCAGTATTTTAATGTTTTCAATGAATTTTTTTTAATTTTTAGACACACCTAACATAAATACACTTTAAAAGTAAAATGTTTGTGAAAAAAATCTTTAAAAAATACACTAAATACCAAAAAAATATAAAAAAATACGAAAATTCAGTACATTTTTCATATTTTTGTGTATTTATAAATTTTTTAAAATAATTTTTTACAAATATTTTATTATTTAGATACATCTATGTAAGTTGCATCTAAAAAAGAAAAAAAAATTACTTAAAATTTTAAAAATATTCACTGAAAACAAAAAAACACAAAAAAAATAAAAAAACTCAGTTTTCAGAAAATTGAAACCAAACAAACTAAATAGTACTCAATAGTTATCTTAAAAGTAAAATAGGATGCGATGCAGGTATGCTTTTTGAAAATAATATTTTTATTAGTTTTAAATTAAATTTAACATTTAAAATATCCTGATTATATATATATATAATATTATAAATAGTTTCTAAGATTGACTTTTAAGTCAAATATGTTATTTTAGTACTTTGTTGGATTTTCTGTCATCATGAAGTGATGAGCTAGTAATTTCTGTAATTAGGGCATGAATTTAGGTGTGCTTAGTAAGAGCATACAAATCTATGTTCATTTCATCCATCTTCCTCAAGGAACCTTGGTGAAAAACTTCTGTACAATTGTCAACCACAATAACATTCTTCGATTGATTCCTTACCTTAAACTGTCCAAAAGACAAAGACAACATAGATTTCCTCAAGACTCTCTCTATATATACCCTTTTCTGGTTCAATGCAGAATATGTAGCTACAACAACAACAACAACAAAAAAAATATTGCTTTGTGTTTTTTGATCTCTCTCTACACCAACATGTCTCCTCTTAATACCGATGACTTGCACCGAATTTTCCAAAAGCTTGACCAAAATGGTGATGGCTTCGTGAGCCTCAACGAGCTCAAATGCCTTCTCGAGAAAATCGAGATTCAAATTAGCCTAGACGAACTCGAGTCGTTGGTGGGCAAAATGAGCCTTGATCTTCTTGACTTTTTGTTCTTTTATGACACCGTCGTCAAGAAAAACACTAATAATGATCAAAATGAAGTGGGTGAAGTAGATAAGGATTTGGAGAGTGATCTCGCTAAGGCTTTCAAGGTGTATGATTTGAACGGTGATGGCTTCATTTCATGCGAGGAGATTCAAGACGTGTTGTCGCGATTAGGGTTGTGGAAAGAGCATTGTGGTGGGGATAGTATGAACATGATTAAAGTGTACGATACAAATTCCGATGGGGTGCTTGATTTTGAGGAATTCAAGAACATGATGTTGCTTACCAATTCTTAAAAACATTTATTTGGTAAAAAAAAGTTTCACATTGCTATTAAGTTGTGAGGGGGATTGTATTGGTGAGATAGCATTTGCATTTGATGTAATCATGTTAGAAAAAATTGTCTTGAATTGTTACTATTGCAACTGCAGTTATTGTTAATCCAAATTGTATTTATTTTTAGGATAAATTTTAAATGCACTCCAAAAGTTTGCTTAAAATACGAATTATCTTTTATAGTTTTAAAAATTACAAATACAAAATTTGTTATTTAACGAAATTAGTAATAAAAAGAAATAAAATTTCTAACTACTCTTTTATAGAACAATCATATTATCAGAATTGTTAATTGAAATATATTTTTAATATCATTAAAAAATTTAATTGATTTAATGATTTATTAATAAAAGAAAACATTTGTTATGCGATTAGGAATTGAAAGGGTGAAATGTAATTTTCAGAATCATAATAGACAATTTGCATTTACATAAATTTTAAAGGTGTATTATAATTTACCCTTATTTTTATTAGATTGTTCCTTTTTTTAGCAAAAAGACAGTGTTAGGAATATTCTAAATTTATTTATTTTTCGTTAAATGTTCCTGTCAAAAAGCATTCTCTCTCTCCCTCTGACTTCTTGTTTTGATTTTCAACCGTGCTAGGGAGCTCGAAAACGAGCTCCCCCGAATCCCCCTAATTTCCTTTTTTTTTTTTTTTACAGCGGAAGAAGCAAGAAGAAGACGAAGAGGGGGAGGGGGAGGGGGAAGAAGGACTGGAGGGGGCCTAAAAAATGGGCTGGAGGCGGAGGCGGGCGGAGGCGACGCGACGAGCTCGGCTGGGCCGACGATCGGCGGGCAGACGAGCTCGGCTGGGCGACGAGCGACGAGCTCGGCTGGGCTGACGACCGGCGGGCGGACGAGCTCGGCTGGGCGACGAGCTCTTTCTCTCCCTCTTCCCTCTCCCTCTCTTTCTCTCCCTCTTCCTCTGCTCTGCGTTCAAAAATGGCGGAAAAAAAAAAAAAAAGAAAAAAACCTAAAGCCCAAAACGACGTCGTTTTGGGCTTTAGGGAGATTCGGGGGCGAAATCCTCGAGCTACCAATCTTTATTCTTTGATTTTTGTTATATTTCTTTGTGTTCCTTTTATTGTCTCTATTAACAAGAAGAAATGAAGAAAAAAAAAAAAAAAAGAAGTGACATTATTAAGAATTAATATTTTAATCCTTATCTACTAAAATGGATTTACTTTGAATAACAAACACTTCAAATTTCCATTTAGATCTTGTGTTTTCAGAAAATTTTTGTATCCATGTCTTAAATGAATTCTCAAAAATAATATTTTATCAATATATTCAACTCGGAGGTTAAAATGTAAATTTCATAATATATACAGGAAATTTTTTTTTTCCTATTTTATGTTTTATTTTGTTGGTATGTTTATCACAAATTTATAAAATCAAATAAGAAGCCAACCACGTCAGCTAGTGCGAAAAACATTTTTAGTTATAGAAAATGTTTGGGACTTCCTTTAGGGATGACTCCCACACTCCCAAAGTGATCATGACCCTCCATATATGTGTGAGGCCCACTCATATATATGTGGAGTCCACATCATGAGTAGTACAGATTTGTAAAGGTCTTGTGGGAGGTCTTGTAAGGGTGAAGGTTTCAATCATTACTCTTTAGTTATGCCATGTTATGTAAGCATTACTCTTATCAATATTATTGTATTTGTAATTTTTCATTTATATTGAAAATTAAGTCGAATCTTAAAGAGAAAAATTCTCATTGCAAAAAAAAAAAAAAAAAAAAAGGAGGGGCGTATGGCCCAATTTAGATTGCATTAACAGTTAAAAGTTGTTGATTTATTTTTTATATATATATATTTTTATTTTTCTTCAATTTAAGGGGACTCCTGACTCGTAATTTTCTGAGCTTGGCCAAGTTCATATTCATGCTTACCATCAAAATCACTGTTAAAGTGACATCTTTGGTAACGTTTTAGTTTTTAATTTTCAGTTTCTATTTTTTATTTTTGAATTATAAAACAAAAATTTGCTTGTATACAATTAGAATTGTTAGGTTTTTATTCTTAGCAATCCCGTTTGATAAAATTCTTTTCAATTGTAATTTTGTTGAACTTTTATTTTCAGTGAGGTTATGAGTTTTTAGATATGAATCTAACCTGAATTGTGCCTTGCTTGATGTTTTAGAAATTAATTATTTTATTTTTGCCACTTCGCTGACTATGCCGGGGATTGAGCTTTAATCATGGCTTTTGCCTGTGATTTTTTATCACAATTGGAGGGGCTTTAATTGTGTTTTTTTCACGTTAAATCGTTATGTTGATTTGTCTTTGATTGTTTAATTGTGATTGCTATTTACTCGTTAAAATTGATACATAATTACAAATCAATATTTAAGAAATTTCTAAATTTTTTAAGAATAAAATTAGATACATCATTTTCTAACATATTTTTTATTATCTACTTATAGTCGAAATAGAGCTCACACCATGTGATGATATAGGCTCTACTTCAATTGTGAGTAGACAATAAAAAATATAATACAAAATGATGTCCGTAGTAGTTATTTTCTAAAAATATGAAAATGATTCTAGAATTTTCAAATATTATGAAAATGGTTAAACAAAAAAAAATTGTGTTTTCACTTTTGTTTTCCTCCTTCACCACCTATCGCCAGCCGCCTGTGATCATTCGGAAATGGTAAGATCTGGGGACCACCTTCCGACAGGCTTCGATGATTGGATGGTTAAATAGCTATTTTATCTCAATCATAACACTAGGAGTTTGGGGTTGTTCTTACGCATGGTGCGGAGCAGTAGTTGTTGAGCGTTTCATTAGATTTATTTCAGGATATAATTTGATAATTTAAATAGTACACATTTTAGAAGGTATCGAATAAAATATATTTGTAAAAAATTACGTCAATCGGATATCATTATGTCTTTCATCAAATCACATTTATATTTAAAAAAAAAGATAAATATAATTTAAAATATAAAACTCAATGCAAATGTGATTTGATGAAAGAGATAACAATATCTGATTGATGTGATTTTTTACAGGTATATTCTACTTGATATCTTTTAAAATGTGAACAATTCAAATTACCAAATTAGAACCTGAAATGGATCCAATAAAACGTACAATAATTACTAATACGCACTATACGCAACAACTCCAAACTCCAACACCCTAGTTATCACCTCCGATAACTTATCAAATACACATATATTTTATTTCCCTTTTTTTTTTTTAAATAAACGGATACCTAACAAATTTTTTTTTTTTTTTTGTTACAGGGAAATCCTCTCACTCTCCCGCAGGTCCAAGGCAGCGCCCCGAGGAGATCACCAGGGTGTCCTGTTGTTCGTTCCGAGCCAGAGACTATAACCTGGAAGCTTGTCCCGACCTCACAAGGCAAGCTTCGGTAAGTCAGGACTCGCACAGCGGGGGAGAATTAAACCCACACCAAATGGCTGATAAGGCATCCTTGAGGTCAACCTCCTAACCAACTGTGCTACGCCCAGGAGATTGGCCCAGAGGGAATTCGAACTCAGGACCTAAGGGCTTAAACCCCAGGCCCTTGCCAAGTTGCCACCCACCCCTGGGTTACCTAACAATATCAAACCACACCAATTGGTTTGCGTGTAGAGACTCCCAAATGTACCTACTCTTTGATGTTTCCTACAAGAGGAGAAGGTTCAGAGAGGACTTGGACTTATTCATTTTTTACATGAAAATGGTGGTTAGATGGGTCATAAGTCTGGTCAAAGTCTACATCTAATTCTTTCCCCAAAAAAATTATAATAATATCCCTTGAGATTTAAATAAATGCTTTGTAGTGTTCCAAGATACTGAGAAACGGTTGCTAGTAGTGGGAGATAAGGAAGAGATCAAATTAATCCAAAGAGCATCAAGAACTAATTATTAATTTTTTTTTTAGTCTTGCAAAAAAAATTGTCTCTATGACTTTGGACTTGGTTGTTTATTATTATTATTATTGTAAAGATCTAAAGAAAAAAAAAGGGAATTAGGAAAGAGGTTCTTTAATATAAAATTATGCAATGAACTTTATAAAGCTTTTTGAAACATGGTAGAATTTATTTAAAACTTTGTCACACAATTTTAATTTTAGAAAATGTTCATAGAATTACTAAATGAATGAATAAACATGTTACATTCAGTAAATAATTAATTTTTCAAAATCGATTTATATTTCTCATTTAACAAATTGTCTTTAGATAAAAATTTCATATAAAGTGTTAAAATATAGCGTGTACGCCAGCCTTAATATAAATAAAAATTATCAAAAGCAATAAATTGCTAAAAGTCGTTACATACACAATTGGGAACAATGGTCCTCGGTGCTTGCCTCTCTAAAAGACTAAGGCCAAGTTTGGAGAATCAAAATAAGTGCACTTATTTCATCTTTTTATCTTTTTTGGGTCACATCAATCAACATCTTCTCTCTACTTTTTCTACACATAATACAAGAAAAGTCAAAAAGTGCACTTATTCTAAACTTCCCAAACTTGACCTAAGTAAAAGTCTAGACAATGAGAAGGGAAAGGACAACATTGATTTCCTTGGCACTCTCTCTATATATATATGCCTCCGTTTGGGAACTTGGTTTTGAGGTTTTTTTTGGCTAATATAGCCACAAAAAATAAAATAGACTTTTTAGCTCAATGAGACAAAATATCATCAACTCATAATCATTACATTATTTCTTTTACAGAAAAATCAAAAAAGCCAAAAAAGTCAAAAACCTTTTTCAAATCAGGCTTTTTAACCCTAGACTAAAATAGCCAAAAAAGCTAAAAAGTCAAAAAGTCAATCCACTTTCCAAACGAGCTCTATACCCTTTTCCACTTCAATGTAAAATATGCAGTTACACAAGCTACAACTACCAAAAATATTTGCTTCCTATTGGTTTTTTTGAGATAAATTTGCATCATGTCTCCTCTAAATACCAATGACTTGAACCGGATTTTCGAAAAGCTTGACCGAAATGGTGATGGCTTCGTGAGCCTTAACGAGCTCAAATGGTTTCTCCAGAAAATCGGAGTTCAAACTAGCTTAGATGAATTCGAGTCATTATTGGGCAAAACGAGCCTTGATCTTCTCAACTTTCTTTTCTTCTATGATACCATCGTTATGTGAAACATTAATGGTGATCAAAGCAAAGGGGTTGAAGAGAATAAGGACTTGGAGAGTGATCTTGCTAAGGCTTTCAAGGTGTATGATTTGAACGGCGATGGTTTCATTTCATGCGAGGAGCTCCAGATTGTGTTGTCGCAATTAGGGTTGTGGAACGAGCATTGTGGTCGGGATAGAAAGAGCATGGTTAAGGTATATGATACAAATTCTGATGGGGTGCTCGATTTTGAAGAATTCAAGAATATGATGTTGCTTACCACTTGTTAAAGACATTTATTTGGTAAAAGGTTTCACATTGCTGTCAAATTGTGAGGGTGATTGTGACGGTAAGCTACATATATTTCAATTGAATTAGGTAGAGACTTGTTGTCCTTGATTGTTACTATTGTAATTTTAAATGCTAGGAATAGTATTAGATTGTATTGTTTCTCTTAGAAATAGTGGTTTGGTTTGAATGAAAAATATAGTGTTTGGAATATTCTAATGTCAATATATATGTTTGGTTGTTTTACACACAATTTAAACTTGCCCATTTAATATTTATGAATGATATGCATATAATCCATTATTTTTCTTTGTTTCTTATTTATGCTCATTTGATAGTCGCATGATTAATAGTGCCTAAGTCTCGTTAATCATTTTGTAATTTTAAATAAATATTTATTGACATAGATGTTTTTCAGATAAATGTGATCCAAATGTGTTTCTACTAACATCTTAATTTAAATTTTTGTGAGGATAAAAATTGAACAATTCAGATGATTGAGCCAAAGTGAGCCCAAATTATCCTAAATTGGATCTCCACTAGAATGAAGCTCAACCTAATATTTTCTCATATATACATTTTTTTAACTCCATGAATATAATTAAGGTTTTGTTTAGGAATATGTTATTTTAGTAATTTTTTAACTTTTTACAAAAAGATGTGTAAAAAAGTAAAAAGAGTGATGTGACAACTAATAGTAACTTTTTGACTAAAATGTATAGTTAACAAACGAGACTTAACTGTGAGATTAAACTGAATTTTGAACATATCTTGGAGCAAGTTTTATATTGGAAAGAAACCGCTAATTTCAAACTTAACTTTTAAACACATTTTTTTGGATCAACAACGTTTTGAAATAAAAAGAATTTAAATAAATAAAGTAAATAAAGTAAGAAAAATGAATCTAATATGTATAATTTTCTTCTTAGAGCACCTTTAAGGGAGTAGGCAAATTGGACATTTGAGGCGTTTTGCCTATTGAAATTACAGTTTATAGCCTCCAATAAGCTTGCAAAGCTATAGACATTTTATTTATTTATTATTATTTTCACTCTTACATGTGGCTAAATTCATTCTCCAACCGGCCTTCGATCAGTTTTTCAAAAATCAAATATGGTTTCATCTCTCTCTCCCTATTTAATAATATGATCATATAGAAATATTATTTTTAAAAAAAATTTAATAATATATTTTTAAAAATTAAATATTTTCAAATTCTACATCAGAAATCATGTTTGAGTTTGAGTTTTTGGAATTAAGTTTTTGAAAATTAAGTTTTTTGATTTTCGTGTTTTTTTGTTTTTAGTGAATATTTTTAAAATTTTAAATTTTTTTTTACGCTTTTAGATACACCTTACTTAGATGTATCTAAAAAGTAAAAAATTTGTGAAAAAATATTTTTAAAAATTAATAAATACATAAAAATATAAAAAAAATGTACTGAATTCTCGTATTTTTTTGTATTTTTGATATTTAGTGAATTTTTAAAAGGTTTTTTTCAAATTTTTTTACTTTTTAGGTATATTTATGTTAGGTATGTCTAAAAATTAAAAAAATTGCTCAAAATAAAAAAAAATTCAGTAAAAACAAAAAAACACGGAAAATAAGAAAGTAGAATTTTCTAAAAAGTGTTTTTGAAAACTGGCAGCCAAATATTTTTTATTTATGTTTTATACTAGTATTATTCTTTTGAAAAATAGTTAAGTTAGTTTGATTAGTTAACTAAAATAAAGAGTGGGGTAAATTACAAATACATCTCTTGAGATTTGCTTAAAATACGAATTATCCTATGTGATTTGGAAAATTATAAATACCTCCCTGTCAGAATTTTTTATTCAACAGAATTAATTGAAAAAGTGAAATTTCTAACTGTTTACCTATACAATAATAAAATTATCTGAATTATTAATTGAAATAAAATTTTAATATTATTAAAAATTATTAATTAATTTGATGATTTATTAATAAAATAATCTATTTATCATGAAATTAGAAATCTTAAAGGGCATAATATAATTTCTAAAACTATATAAGATAATTTGTAATTTAAGTAATTCTCAGAAGGTGTGTGTAATTTACCCTAAAGAGTGTTATTGGTGTACAAACTAACCAAATTAATTAGACAAATTAGAGAGAATACTTTTCTATGTACTCTTGTTTCAAAATTCTTTTTCGTCTTTCAACAGAGTCGGCTGTTGAAACAAAATAGTGAAAGAAGAAGACTGGGTCTTCAACATTAGACTAGAGAGATGAGTTTTGATTTAGGAAAATTCTTAAATTGAATTTTTAATTAAGTTTGTTACCTTATTCTTTAAAAATTCACTGTTAGGCTATTATTAAAGTAGGGATTGATTCCTTCAAATGAACGGGTCGGGCCTGTAGGTTCATTATGGTTTCGTTTTAATAATTTAAACTGTTTATTTTGTCTGATATTTTATATATTTTATTTTCACACAAAATTAGACCAGTCTGATAATCTATACCGTGTATTAAAGAAAATGGATTTTTAACTTTAAGAGCTCTAGAAACTTCAAAACTTCAATCCAATTATGTTAATTTTTGGTTATTTTTTAAACAAAAAAAATATTATTGGCTACTAAAAATTAAAATTTAAAGTTTAAAATTACAGTGAACAAAGAATTTATTGAATTCACTTCTCATTTAGGGATTTAAATTTCAAAATACACATGATTTAAGGAATTGTTTTCCTACTAAAAATTGAAATTTAAAGTTTAAAAATTTAAAATTATAGTCAACTATGAATTTAGAGAAAAATGTTGAAAAATCCAATCTAAGGAGGGTATAAGGCATTAGGTCAAATAGATATTTTTTTTGTTAGTGAATGGTCCACCCTTTATGAAATAGCTTGGTGAGAAGTCCTTTTGTTGTTTTAAAAGACATTTTATTTCCAATTTTACCCTTTAATTTATATGTTGAATTTTTTGACTATATGTTTAAATTTGTATCTATCTGTATAATTTTTCCCCCTATCTATTCAATTTTTTTTCTTTATTGGTTGAAATATCTATTTAAATTTAAGTATATGCTCAATTTTTTCCCTTATTTGTTTAAATTTATTTGTCCAAATTTTATTATTTGTTTAGTTTTTTTCCCTTATCTGTTTAAATATATCTGTACATATTCGAAAATCCTCTATCTGAAGAGGACTTTTTTATTAGTTAAAATTTTATTCAATCTGTTCAATAACCTATCTATTTAATTTTTTTCGATTATACTTTCATATAATCAATGAGAAAAAAAATATAAAATCTATTGTCTTTGTACTAGAATTAAATCAAAAATTTTGATTAAAACACAGATATGAGCTTTTAGTACTCAAATATGCTAAGAAATCAACCAGAAGCTCAGATCTATATTTTAATCAAAAGTTTATGAGGGTAAAGAATTCAAAGTAAAAGAATATGTATATGAATATGAATATTCAAACATATATATGTGTATTAGCATTGATAGAGACCTCCTCCAATCACCACCCCCACGACCCCCCCACACACGTGGCGGGTGGTGATTGGAGGAGAAGGAAAAAGAAAAAGAAAAAAAGGGGAGGGAAAGTGGGTCAAAGGGGGTGGGAGGGAAAGGGGGTTTGAAACATTTTTCATATGTATATGAACTTCACAAAGAAAAAACAGAGGCTAAAGAATTTAAAGTAAAAGAAGTTGATAAACAAAAAAAGAGAACAATATATAGATTCAAACACACACACACACACACACACACACACACACACACATGTATATGAATATGCAGTGTTTTACTAGTATCTTCCAAATCAGTGACCATTTTTTTTCACAGATAGAAAAACTCATAGATAGCAAACATAAACAAACAACAAAAACACTAAAGACACTCAAGAAGAGGACCCTCTAGCCACGCTGGAGAGGTAGCATTCGACAAATCAATGACCTTAAACAACTAAAAAATATCTCTCTCTCTCTCTCTCTCTCTCACTCTCTCCCTCTTTCTCTCTTTTGTGATTATTTTATAGAGAGAGAAACAAATGAATCTAAAGAGAACAACAGTGCAAGCCTGAACCAAAACAAGACGAAGAACCTGAAGAGCTAAACAAGCCGAAGACTAAGCGAAATAGATTTGGATCTGGATCTAGATCTGAATAGCGTATGGATGACAATTTGAACAAGGCCTAACGGGGACCCAGCCTTCTCGATTCTAATTAAAACGAATTTTCTACGGGCCGGGGATGGAATTCGAAAATGCATCCCTGACAATTTTTGGATAGGGGATGGTGATATGTTCCCCAGTCCTGGCCCGTCCCCGCCCCGTCCCTATTTCCCCTGAACTATAATTACTATTTTACCTATCTATCCATTTATATATATATATATACCTCTCTCTCAGACCTCGATCACTTTCTCTCTCAAACCTCTGTCACACACGCGCGCGCGTACACACACACACACACACACTCTCTCTCTCTCTCTCTCTCTCTCTCTCTCTCTCATATTCAAAACCCTAATCTCAAAACCACTTCGATCCAAATCCAGTGCGTCTCCACTTTCGCCAAGGTCGCCAAGGTCACCATCCTTAAGGACCGCCACTCCGTCATCCTCCATCGTAGTACCACCACAGCACTTCCTCTGTCATCCTCCATCGCAGCACCGCCGTAGCACCTCCACTCTCGCTTCTCTCCTCTTTCTTTCCTTCCTTTTATTTTCTCTCTCCCCCATCTCTCTCTCTCTCTCTCTCTCTCAATTCTAATAGTAAAACCCTAGCCAATACCTTGAGATACAGCGGTGTCATCCATATTTCAGTGTAAATCTGACCTCTGTAGGCAGAGATCTGAGTCGATCCACATGGATCCGTAAGCGATCCACACAAATCTGTGTATATATACATGTATGTGTGCATGGATCCGTAAGCGATCCACACAAATCTGTGTGTATGTATACATGTGTGTGTGTGTGTGTGTCTTGATCTGTCTCAATTTTTTTTGGTAGCTGGTATGTTATGTATATGTATGTTTATGTGTAATTATAGTTATTTGGTTGTCGATGTTGATTTTGATGACGTTGTTGTTGATGATGTTGATGTTGATGAAAATGAAACAGATTGGGTCGGGGATTTTGATGATGTTGTGGTTGTTGATCTATTGTTTGTGTTGTTTTTGTACGGGGATTTTTCAGGGTCAGGGATCCCTCATTATAGGGTTGGGGTGGAGGGGGGGTGATGGGTTCCACGCCAACAATTAGGGGAGGGGGCGGGGAATTTTATACCTTCGGGGATCGAGAACGAGGAGTATAATCCTCGGCCCCGGCCCGGCCCGGCCCGTTGTCATTCCTAGAGCAGCGGTGGCAGCGGAAGAGGGTGACGAAACTCTAATGGTGGCATGGAAGAGACGCAGATGAGAGACAAGATGAGAAGAGGGAGAGAGCGGGGCAGGGAGAGAAACGATTTGGGGATGGAGGTGGTCGGCAACGAAGATAAATAGTTTGGTAATGAAGATGGTTGGCAACGAAGATGAAGATAAGAGAGAAGAGAGGAGAAAGAGAGATGAATGATGATAGATGTAAAGAGAAGAAAGAGAGACAAATGTAGAGATTCTCCTTCTTCAGGGAAAATTAAACTCAATACAGATGGGTGTCCGTGTGGAGATCTAGGGAAAGGAGGCTTTGGTGGAGTTTTCTGCGATGAAGAGAAAGTCTGGCTGTATGGTTTCTTTGGGAAGCTCGAGAACTGTTATAACCTTGAAGCTGAAATGTGAGGCATTTACTGTGGTCTTACATTTGTTTTAGGGAAAGGCCTTTGCGAAGTTATCATTGAGACTAATTCGACTATGGCTGACGAGTTGCTCACTAAGGGCCCTCCTCTAAATTGTCCACGCCAAAGCATTGTGGACTCTCGCCACTTGATCCAACAGTGCAGCTGCACAATCCAACACATTATGCGGGAAACAAATCAATGTGTAGACAAGCTTGCTAATATGGGAGTTGCTCAATCAAAGGTGCTGGTGGTGGTGGAAGAGCCACCTATTGAAGTGCGAAACCAAATTCTTGTTGATATGGTAGGAGTGGAATATAGGAGGATCTGAGCCCTGTGTTCATAACTTTGTTTTATTATTATTATTATTATTATTATTATTATTTTTAGTTTACTTGGTTTAGTTTGTTGTCTTTGTTGTTTTCTTATTTCCTTTTTCGATGTACCAAAGAGAGAGAGAGAGAGAGAGAGAACCGAGTTTGGAAACAACAAAGTGATACAATATATATATATACATACGTGGGTATTTTGGTCATTTTGTCTCAGCATGTCTTTATGGACAAAATATTTTATAATGTCGACTTTTGGCCAAACAAAATCCAAAATTTGATTTATGGACCGATTGTCCAAGAAGTTATTTATTCACCTATCCTTTAAGGATTTAAATTTCAAAATATATATGATTTAAGTAATTGTTTTCCATAATAAAAATATATTATATATTTTACTTAGTTAATCAGCAGAAATTTACTTTCAAAAAAATAAAGGAAAAAAAGAAAAAGAAAAAAAAGAAACAACTTTCACTACTTTCAAAATAAAAAAAGAAGCTTGCACGAGAAATATCTTCATCTCTACTAGCATAAATATTCTTTACACCTCTCACAGTCTTTGAAAATGGTAATTGTTAAGATCTCATTGGTGTTTAAATTATTATTTTTCACTTATTTTTTCTTTTCATTCAAACTTAATCTCTACGGTAACTAGAAATAGTTGTTGGCTTTTGTGCTAAGATTAGGAGTGAAATTTTTTACATCTTTGTTATTTCTAAGACAAGAAATGGATCAATGTGCCATATATCGTCTTTTAAATTGTCAATATTATTATATAAAAAATAGGGTTTGTGATCGATTATAGTTCTATCATATCGATTATAAATAAAAAGAATTGTATCTTTCATTGATTTTATATATGTAGTCCTTAAAAGTAATAATTATATTTTTCATAATTTTTAGTTTCAATTCTATTCAATAAATATTTAATTTATCAATTCGTGTGTTTCTTAAGTATAGAGTATACTCTGATTTATATCTATATGTATACTATTACTGAGTAAAAGAAACTTTTGATCTAACAAAATCTAGGAATTTCAAAGCATCAATACAAAATTTTAAAAGTTAAGAAACACGAGTGACATACAACTTTGGCAGATTTAATTATATCTACAATTTTAACATTTAAAAAAATATTTATATATAGAAAGTCAAATAAATAAATTTAATCATATCTAAGCCACATCTAATTTGATATTTGAAAATCCTTAAAAGGAAATTCTAAATTTAAATTTAAATTTAGTATTATATAACTTAAAATTACAAAAAAATATTTACTTCAAAATATTACTCCTTTTTTTAAATATTTGAAGCTGAAAGATAAATATAATTTAAAACTACTGACTTATCTAGCCATGTCTAATTTTCTAACTGTTTACCTATACAATAATAAAATTATATGAATTATTAATTGAAATAAAATTTTAACATTATTAAAAACTGTTAATTAACTTGATGATTTGTTAATAAAATGACATATTTGTTATGAAATTAGAAATCTTAGGGGATATAATGTAATTTCCAGAACTGCATAGGATAATTTGTAATTTAAATAAATTTCAAGAGGTGTGTCGGTAATTTACCCTAAAGAGTGTTATTGGTGTACAAACTAACTAAATTAATTAGACAAATTACAGAGAATACTTTTCTATGTACTTTTGTTTCAAAATTCTTTTCCGTATTTCATCAGAGTCGGCTGTTGAAACAAAATAGTGAAAGAAGAAGACTGGGTCTTCAACATTAGACTAGAGAGATGAGTTTTGATTTAGGAAGATTCTTAAATTGAATTTTTAATTAAGTTTGTTACCTTATTCTTTAAAAATTCACTGTTAGGCTATTACTAAAATAGGGATAGATTCCTTCAAATGAACGGGTTGGGCCCATAGGTTCATTATGGCTTCGTTTTAATAATTTGAATTTTTTATTTTGTCAGATATTTTGTATTTTTTATTTACATAAAAAATTAGACCAGTTTGATAATCTATATCATGTATTAAAGAAAATGGATTTTTAACTTTAAGAGCTCTAGAAACTTCAAAACTTCAATCCAATTATGTTAATTTTTGGTTATTTTTTAAACAAAAAAATATTGTTGGCTACTAAAAATTAAAATTTAAACTTTAAAATTATAGTCAACAAAGAATTTATTGAGTTCACTTCTCATTTAGAGATTTAAATTTCAATATACACATGATTTAAGGAATTGTTTTCCTACTAAAAATTGAAATTTAAAGTTTAAAATTTTAAAATTATAGTCAACTAAGAATTTAGAGAAAAACGTTGAAAAATCCAATTTAAGGAGGGTATAAGACATTAGGTCAAATAAATATTATTTTTGTTAGTGAGAGGTCTACCTTTTATGAAATAGTTTGGTGAGAAGTCCTTTTGTTGTTTTAGAAGACATTTTATTTTCAATTTTACCCCTTAATTTATATGTTGAATTTTTTGACTATCTGTTTAAATTTGTATATATCTGTTCAATTTCCCCCTATCTATTCAAAATTTTTTTCTTTATTGGTTGAAATATCTATCTAAATTTAAGTATTTGCTCAATTTTTTCCCTTATTTGTTTAAATTTATTTGTCCAAATTTTATTATTTGTTTATTTTTTTCCCTTAACTGTTTAAATATATCTGTACAAATTTGAAAATCCTCTATCTGAAGAGGACTTTTTTATTAGTTAAAATTTTATTCAATTTTTTCAATAACCTATCTGTTTAATTTTTTTCGATTATTCTTTCATATAATCAATGAGAAAAAAAATATAAAATCTATTGCCTCTGAACTAGAATTAAATAAAAAATTTTGATTAAAACACAGATCTGAGCTTCTAGTACTCAAATATGCTAAGAAATCAACCAGAAGCTTAGATCTATATTTTAATCAAAAGTTTATGAGGGTAAAGAACCCAAAGTTAAAGAATATGTTATGTATATGAACTTCACAAAGAAAAAACAGAGGCTAAAGAATTCAAAGTAAAAAAAGTTGACAAAGAAAAAGAGAGAGCAATTTATAGATTCATACACACACACACACATGTACACACATATCTATATGAATATGAATATGTAGTGTTTTATTAGTATTTTCCAAATCAGTGACCATTTTTTTTCATAGATAGAAAAACTCGTAGGTAGTAAACATAAACAAAGAACAAAAACACTCAAGACACTCAAGAAAAGGACCCTCTAGCCACGCTGGAGGGGTAGCATTCGACAGATCAATGACCTTAAACAGTTAAAAAGCATCTCTCTCTCTCTTTCTCTCTTGTGATTATTTTATAGAGAGAGAAACAAATGAATCTGAAGAGAACAACAGTCTAAGCCTGAACCAAAACAAGACGAAGAACCTAAAGAGCTAAACAAGCCGAAGACTAAACGAAATGGATTTGGATCTAAAAAGTGATATGGATTTGGATCTAGATCTGAGCAACGTAGGGATGACAATTTGAACTTGGCCCGACGGGGACTTGACCTTCCTGATCCCGATTAAAATGAATTTTCTTCAAAAAATATCCCCAACGGGCCAGGGATGGAATTCTAAAATGCATCCCTGACAATTTTTGGGTCGAGGAAGGTAATACGTTCCCCAGCCCCAGCCCGTCCCTGTTTCCCCCGAACTGAAATTACTACTATACCCCTCTATTCATTCATATATATACATTTTCTCTCTCTCTCTCAGACCTCGATCACTTTCTCTCTCAAACCTCTGTCACACACACACACACACACACACACGCACACACATACACACACACACACACACACACACACTCTCTCTCTCTCTCTCTCTCTCTCTCTCTCACTCATTCGAAACCTTAATCTCAAACCCACTTCGATCCAAATCCAGTGTGTCTCCACTTACGCCAAGGTCGCCAAGGTCACCATCCTCAAGGACCGTCGCTCTGTTGTCCTCCATCGCAGTACCGCCACAGCACTTCCTCTACCATTCACCATCTTAGCACCGCCGTAGCACCTCCTCTCTTGCTTCTCTCCTCCTTCTTTCTTTCCTCTTATTTTTTTTACTACTTTCTCTCTCTCTCTCTCTCTCTCTCTCACACAATTTTGATAGTGAAACCCTAGCCAATGCCTCGAGATACGACGGTGTTAGCCATGTTTCATCATAAATCTGACCTCCGTAGGCCGAGATCTGAGTCGATCCACATAGATTTGTGAGCGATCTACACAAATCTGGGTATATATATACATGTGTGTGTTTGTGTGTGTTTCTCTCTATCTGTCTCAAATTTTTTTTTTGGTAGTTGATCTGTTGTGTATGTGTATGTTTATGTGTAATTGTAGTTATTTTGGTCGTTGATATTGATTTTGATGATGTTGATGTTGACGAAAATGAAACAGATCGGGTCGGGGATTTTGATGATGTTGTGGTTGTTGATCTATTGTGTATGTTGTTTTTGTACGGGGATTTTTCGGGGTCAGGGATCTCCAAACCCCATTAGGGGGTTGAGGTGAGGGAGTGATAGGGTCCCTGCCGGGAATCAAGGGAGGGGCGGGGAATTTAATACCTTCGGGGATCGGGGATCGGGGACGGGGAGTGTAATCCCCTGCCCCGCCTCGACCCGTTGTCATTCCTAGTGTAGCGGTGGCAGCGAAAGAGAGTGGCGAAACTCTAATGGTGGCAGTGATGGAAAAGACGCAGATGAGAGATAAGATGAGGAGAGAGAGAGAGAGAGAGAGAGAGAGAGAGAAAGCAATATAGGGAGAGAAATGATTTGGGGATAAAGGTGGTCGGCAATGAAGAGAAACGGTTTGGCAATGAAGGTGATTGGCAATGAAGATGAAGATAAGAGAGAAGAGAGAAGAAAGAGAGACGAATGATGAGAGATGTAAAGAGGAGAAAGAGAGACAAATGTAGAGATCCTCCTTCTTCAGGGAAAATTAAACTCAATATAGATGAGTGTTCGTGTGGAGATCCAGGGGGAGGAGGCTTCGGTGGCTTCGGTGGAGTTTTCTACGATGAAGAGAGAGTCTGGCTGTATGGTTTCTTTGGAAAACTTGAGAACTGTTATAGCCTTGAAGCTGAAATGTGGGGCATTTACCGTGGTCTTACAATTGTTTTAGGGAAAGGCCTTCGCGAAGTTATCATTGAGACTGATTCGACTATGGCTGAGGAGCTGGCCCTTCTTTAAACTGTCCATACCAAAGCATTGTGGAGGACTCTCGCCACTTGATCCAATGGTGCAACTGCACAATCCAACACATCATGCGGGAAACAAATCAGTGTGTAGACAAGCTTGCTAATATGGAAGCTGCTCAATCAAAGGTGTTGGTGTTGGTGAAAGAGCCACTTGTTGAAGTACGAAGCCAAATTCTTGCTGATATGGTAGGAGTGGAATATAGGAGGATTTAAACCCTGTGTTCATAACTTTGTTTTATTATTATTATTATTATATTTTAGTTTACTTGGTTTAGTTTGTCGTCTTTGTTGTTTTCTTATTTCCTTTTCCAATGTACCAGAGAGAGAGAGAGAGAAGCGAGTTTGGAAATAGCAAAGTGATACTATATATATATACATACGTGGGTATTTAGTCATTTCGTCTCAGCATGTCTTTATGGACAAAGTATTTTATAGTGTCGACTTTTGGCCAAACAAAATCCAAATTTTGATTTATGGACTAAGTGTCCAAGAAGTTATTTATTCACCTATCCTTTGAGGATTTAAATTTCAAAATATATATGATTTAAGTAATTGTTTTCCATAATAAAAATATATTATATATTTTACTTAGCTAATTAGCAGAAATTTACTTTTTTTAAATAAAAAAAAAAAACAAGAAACAATTTTCACTACTTTCAAAAAAAAAAAAAAAAAAAAAAAAAAGAAGCTTGCACGAGAAATATCTTCATCTCTACTAGAATAAATATTCTTTACACCTCTCTTAGTTTTTGAAAATAGTAATTGTTAAGATTTCATTGGTGTTTAATTTTTTTTTATTTTTTTTTCAAACTTAATCTCTATGGTAACTAGAAATAGTTGTTGGCTTCTGTGCTAAGATTAGGAGTGAAATTTTTTACATGTTTGTAATTTCTAAGACAAGTAATGGATCAATGTGCCATATATAGTCTTTTAAATTGTCAATATTATTATATAAAAAATAGGGTTTGTGATTGATTATAGCTCTATCATATCGATTATAAATAAAATAAAAAAGAATTGTATCTTTCATTGATTTTATATATGTAGTCCTGAAAAGTAATAATTATATTTTTCATAATTTTTAGTTTCAATTCTATTCAATAAATATTTAATTTATCAATTCGTGTGTTTCTTAAGTGTAGAGTATACTCTGATCTATATCTATATGTATACTATTACCGAGTAAAAGAAACTTTTGATCTAACAAAATCTAGGAATTTCAAAGCATCAATACAAAATTTTAAAAGTTAAGAAATACAAGTGACATACAGTTTTGGCAGATTTAATTATATCTACAATTTTAAAATTTTAAAAAATATTTACATATGGAAAGTCAAATAATAAATTTAATCGTATCTAAGCCACATCTAATTTGATATTTGAAAATCCTTAAAAGGAAATTCTAAATTTAAATTTAGTATTATATAACTTAAACTTATAAAAATATTTACTTCAAATTATTATTCATTTTTTTAAATATTTGAAACTGAAAAATAAATATAATTTTAAACTACTGACTTATCTAACCATATTTAATTTTTCAAATTCAAATTCAATAAAAAAAAATTTACATAAAATGTCAAAAAATAATTTTAGTTTCTGGTTAGATAATAATTTATTTAGTTATGCCTAAACTATATTTAATTTTAAATTTAAAAAGAAAGTCTAAAGAAAATTTGAATCATATATAATTTTAAAATATTTAAATTATTTTTACCTAATAATCATAATTTATCAAATAATAAAAAACACCAAGTACACATGTCATAATCTTATCGAAAAAAATATTATATTAAATAGTTTAAAATTTTTAATTGTTAATTTCAAATTAATAGTTTTGACATAAAACTTCACTTGACTATCAAAAAAATGTTTAAAAAATAAAAATAATAGTCTACATCTATTGTGATTGCAACCCACATCTAACTAACTTTAAACTTATATTATACACTCATTTTCAGGATAAATTTTTATTGTCCATTGCATTTTTTAGGCCAAAATTTAGTCCATGTGCTAACCCAGTCTAACCTTTGATAATTTTTTTTTTTTAAAATATACTTTAATATTGATATAATAGATATTAGTATAAAATATGTTCATATTTTTATTATAAAAAATAGTTATAAATATTTATTTATTAATTTAATAAATAAATAAATAGGTCAAATGATTCATAAGTTGGATATAGATCAAGACAATTTTTAATGATTAGGTGAATGTTAGATTGACATAAATATTGAGTCGACTAGGTTTTAGGTTACTTCTAATGTTTAATCCAACTCTAACACCACAAGTCAATCCTAATCTATTCTCACATAGTGTAGGATGTCCTGGGGGTACCCCAGCGCACCCTACAGTTCAAACTCTCAATTTTTGATCTAGTTTCACGAGTGTAATGTGAAATATAAATGAGAGTTCAGATCCAGCAAATCCAAAGAAAATCCACTAATTGCAAAATATGTCAAAAATGGATTGCATTACCAGATCTCAGAATCGCCACCTAATCTTTTGGAAAATTTGGAAACTCATGACTCATGCCAAAGGCCACTATTTGTCACAACCAAAGATGTCTCAGTTTGGGACCGTAGGTATGAAGGGGAATGTCATAAATCGAGCACTCCCGCTCACTCGATCAAAAGATCGTTCTCTACTAAACTATGATATGATTTTTATAGACAATATATGTTCATGTTCTAATTATTATTAGTCCTAAAATTTATTATGTAAGGCCAGTAAGTATAATTTATATCACTCATTTTAGGATGCTTTGATCTCATGCATTTTAAAAGAGTTTTGAAAAACATACAACTCAAAGGAAACCAAGCTCACATGCATAAAAATCAATATTATTCCAATTTAAGTGACATAACCTCCATTCATCGGCAATCATAGAATTTGATCAATTAAGCAAATAGTTACATAGTAGAATACTAAACATAATAAGCAAATCATGTACAAATCGGATGCTAAAACTATAAATGCTCACCTAGGATCATCAAAACATGACTCATGATGAGCCCCACAAACCCAAACATTGCCTTCTAATTCAGATTATAAATTGGAGGGAATCCACCTTTATATTAAATCTAGAATAAATTACAAATATACCCTTAAGGTTTGGTTAAAATAGAAATTTCCCCCATAATTTAGAAAATTACAAATATTCCATTGCCAGAATTTTTTATCTAACATAATTAACTGAAAAAATAAAATTTTTAATTGCTCTTCTACACAATTATAAAATTATTTGAATTATTAATTGAACTAAATTTCTAGAATCATTAAAAACTGTTAATCAACTTGATAATTTATTATAAAAGAGATCATTTGTTATGAAATTATAAATTTCAAGGGACATGATGTAATTTTTAAAATCATATAAGATAAATTGTATTTTAAATAAATTTCAGAGATATATTTGTAATTTACCCTTAAATTTCTATAATGTATATAAAAATAAATGATCATTAATATGTTATTAATAGTAATGATGACATGGTGCAATAAAATGCATCTCTTACCTAACACACTAATAGTGATTTGATATTAATAGTTTTACATGAGACTCCTTGCATTAATATTCATAGGTGTGCCTAGGGGTGCAATTTGGGCGAGTTTAACCTGAGCAACTCCAGTTTAACCTAAATTTTTTTGGGGTTTGAATAAGATATGTTCTAATTTGGTACGAGTTTAAGTAAAAATTCAAAAGTCCGAATTAAATTTGAACGGGTTTGGGAAAGACATCAAACAATCTGAAACCCGAATTATACATATATAGATATATAAAAATATTAAATATATATATACATTAGGAAAAATAACCAATAAGTTCTATTTTGCTCTTGAAAATTACTAATGAGTTCTATCAAGTTTCAATATGGATAATTAAGTCCTATTTGTGATAAAAGGTTCCCAAAAGATTCATTGCTCCATAATGACGTGTCTTATCCCAATTTTACCCTTTTTATTTAATATGAACAACAATTTTATAAATAATTTAAACTTAATTAAAATTTAAAATTTTAATTGTAAAAATTATGAATCTTATACAAATAATTTTGTTAATGACAAATTATTTAATTTGAACAATTATAAATAATTTAATTATAAAATTTACAATAAATTATTATTATTTATGAATTTTTTTTGTTTATATTTTAATGAAAAAGATAAAATGAAAATAAAATATACTATACTATTATGAAAAATTGAATTTTTTTACGTATAACAATTTATTAAAAAAAATAAGATTTATTTGTTAATATTGAAATTTGATATAACTCAATAATAATTTTCAAAACAAAAGAAAACATTTTTGATAATTTTTTCATTGTGATTTTTGATTTTTTTAATACAATATTACAATTTTTATAATTAAAAAAATATTTTTTACTTAGATTAAAAATATTTTCATATTAAATGAGGGGTAAAATTGAGATAATATTCACAATTATGGAACAATAAACTTTTTGAAAATATATTATGAAAGATAGGACTTAGTTGTCCATATTAAAATTTGATAGAACTTTATAGGTAATCTTAAGATAAATAAAATTTATTGGTTATTTTCCCTATAAATTATTAGCCATTGCATCATATTAAAATAATTTAGATTATTAAGTCATATTGAATATATATTATATGCACAAGTAATACAAAATCTTGCTTTTTTATTCTCACTCATAAATTATAAAGACTACCATTGTGGCATCTCTTTTATATTAGATAAATTATTTTCTTTTGATGTTATTAATGATTTTTTATATATAAAAAAAATGTAATGAAAAAAAAAAAAAAAAAAAACTAAAATTCATGTACAATTCGAGCAATTTTGATATATTGTTTGAAGGAGACTCATTCTGCTTATCAGAACCAGCCTCTATAACGACTCCAACCCTTTTGTTTTGTACCACTACATTAGAATGCGTGTCTTCTTCCTTTATATTAAAGTATAAACATCTTGCATATCAAATAGTTCTATAGTCAAAGTAGCTTCTCCAGCCTTCTCCACAAAGTTCTCCTCAACAACCATGTCTAAAATTTGATTCTAGTTAGGATTTGTATATTCGGTCAAAGCATCTACAAGCTGAGTATGCTTGTAACAACCCCGATAATATAGAGAATTCGTACTATCCATAACTTGACATTTATCTATACAATAAGTGGTAGTAAATCATGTATATATATAATTGAGTTCTCGAACATTTTTCCATGCTATAACATTTCAAACCAATTCACATGTATAATACATTCATAGATTTTATACCCCGAATCTATAGCATGTGATTGTTGAGCATAAATATCCAAACTATTACAACTTCATGCCTTAATGGTTATACGTTTCAATGATTATACTTGGGTACAGCAAAAGTGGGACAGAAGTCCACTACATAGAAGCCCTAGGCTTGTACAAAATGTTCACGAAACAAAACAACAAAAAGATGAGCCTTTAACTTCACAGTCCTTCCAAGCTGATTCCTTAGCGAAGGCATATCATCAGCACTTGAAAGTTGGTTTCCACATAGGGTGAGTTAAAACCCAGTAGAGATTAATTTAATATACTGTATAAAGTTTGATAAAGTCATATGGTGAATGCACATGAATGTCATTTCCTAAAATGATGCATTTTCTCTTTCAAACAATGCAATGCCATGTTTATAGTTAATTTCATAAACCTTTACTTCTAAAATAGAAAACGGGGCAGTGGATACACACATTGGGAATCTCTAGGTACGTGTTTTCCAGTAGGCTATACAAGTCCTACCAAAGTCATTTTACCGGTATTAACTAAAAAGATCGACACCTAACCGCACGGCTTCTAGACCTTCACCAAGGCCACACAGGCCAACATAGATAACAACCATAACCACACTTGCTAACTAGATTCACTACGATATTCATCTATTTTCCTCAAAAATGATACATTTCAATATATGAGTATGAAACAATTTTCAAATGAGAGATGCAAGAGTGAAGGGTTTTAATTAACCTAATCCTCATGCAATTTCTACAATAATCAAGACTATCCTCCACCGATAACCCAAAATAGATATCTCTATGCAAGAAATAAAATCAAGAGATAGGTTAATATAAAATTTCAATACTTGGAGTAACAATACATATTCCACTCCACCTTCTAACCCAATAGATGTTATCACAATAACATTTCAAATCTCAACCGTGCCCATAACTTTATTCATATCAAGAACACTTAAGGATTTCCAAATACATTCAAACCAATATTCTTTTCAACATTACATGTAACATTCTGTTTTGGGAGACTGCTCGAGTGGTCAAGTGGTTCCTCGAGCGGTGATTCGAGACTCCTAGTATCTTGCTTGTTTATAGGCGAGATTGCTTGATCAGTCAAATGGTCGCTCGAGCAGATATGTGAGGCCTTCAGTAATTTCACTGTAGACTAGCAAAACTTCTAGGATATTGTGTTTACCCCTCGAGTGGTGAAGTGATCGCCTGAGCAATATGTTCAAAATCTCTTCGTTGCACGAGCGATGAAAGGTTTGCTCGAACGGCTTGTTTGTAGCACTCTGTGCTTCCTGTTATATTGGAACTATATTTGATAATTTGATTATCTTGATTGAGAATCTTCTTAGTTGATATTTGAGCCTTAGTTGAGGTGTTACCATAGTGGTTGGGCGAGATTGAATCAGAAACTCCAAATTCGAATAATTGTTCTTGAGTAGTTTTCACTCTTTCATCATTTTCTTTCTCCATACTTTGAATATTGATGTGAGGCTAGAACCATTGAAAAGATTACTTCTGGGGCTTCAATTTGGGCACAAGAATGACCCCTAAACAAAGTTTGTATACCTGCTTGAATTTTGAGTTTCTGTGCTGGAAGCATGCTCGCTCGAGCAAGCTTTTCTTCACTCGAGCGAACTGCGTGATTTTCATAGATTCTGGGAGCTTCTTTTCTATGTTCGATCCAAGCTTCCTTCGCTCGAGCGACCAGGTCACTAACAGATATTATAAAGTGACTTTTGGCTCTAAAACTTTATTTTTCTCCATTTCTTCTTCTCCCATCCTCTAAACCCGAAACCCTAACCTTCCAAACTCTGGATTTTTCTTCTTTTTAGCCAAGATTAACCCCAAACCTTTTAAGAAGGTTGAAGAGCAAGCATAGATCAAGACTTCTACCGATTATTTTGCGATTTCATTAGAGTTTCAAGTTGGGTCTTTATCTTTAGCTTCAAATCTTGAGGTAAGGATTTCTTTACTCCTTTTCAATACTGCATCTATAGATAGATATGTGGTAGATTTCATTGTATAAAAACCATATCCATTATGGATTTCTTTGAAAGTCATGAAAAGGAATCTAGGGTTTGTTATTTGGGAATGGGATTGTTAAATTGATTTTTGTTTGAGTTAATTAGGGAATAATCTAACATGTTTGTGTTGAAAGAAGAAAAAGCACTAATTTAATGTTTTGACTTGGTGAATTAAAAAGGGATAAAGTTGAACAATGTTTGTAAATTGTTATTATGGTTTGTGTAAATGTGTTAATAGCTAAAAGGGAGAATTAACTATGGCATTGGAATATTTTGGATTGATCATATGAAGTTGAGTTGGGTTATGGCTTTGATATCCATGGATTTAGTTTTGTGAAATGACAAGAATGGATTGGAATAAAGGGTGTAGTATGTTAACTTGAAAAATAAGAGAATTGATTTTTGAAAAGAAAGAACGACATCCTGTAGACGTCCCCGAATGCCCCGGGAGGGTTAAGTCCCGTTCTGTTCATTTTGGGCTCACTACAGTTCAAAGGACTCGAATGTCACGGTTCTTAATCTTGAACCAAAGAGTCCAAATCTGGCAAATCGTTTTGAGAAAACAGATTTTTAGAAAAGAAGTGCCAAACATGGACTGCTTTGCCAGATACAGAGTCGCCACCTAAATATTTTTTAATGGGGAAATTTAGGAAACCCTGACTCGGTGCCAAAGGCCACGTGTCCGTCATCACCAAAGTTGCCTCGGCTCGGGAACTTAGGTACGATTGGGGAAGGTTACTTCGTGAGCACCCCCCGCTCGCCCGGTCAAAGACCAGCCTCTACTAACCATGATATCTGATTTTGAAAACGTTGTGCGTTCTTATTCCGGTTATTAGCCTAGGTTACTATGTGATGCGCACAAGATACAAATATAGACTAAGTCGTCTGAATTGGAACAAAACACTCCATGTTTGTTTGTGAAAATGGTTTGCTACTCGCAAGTAGGCTTAAAATGCGGATTTTGCTACCCTCGGGTGGGCTTAGAAAGCATGGTTTTGCCACTATCTAGTGGGCTTAAAACAAACATTTGATGAATTGTTCCAATCCAAATAACCCAACCTCCACCCACAGGCATTCAAGGCAGTTATATCACATAAGCAAATAGCCTCATGGTAAGCATGCTATCATGGTAGTCACTCACACGCATGCAAGGATGCTAAAGCATAAAACTCACCGAGTACTCCAAGCCAAAACAGAAACTCATTAGAAATCATGCACGATCCTAGATATACAGGATTGCCTAATGCAACACATGCAAAAATGCAACTATAGCCGGCTCGGATATTCTAAACATGGCATATGGAATGCTACAACTAACACGTATTCAATTTGGAATTGAAATACAAATGCAGTTTGTATGATGCGCCGAGCCCGATGCGTGCAAAACAGATGAATGATGCAAACATGTTGTCATACTGTATGCTAATTGAAATATGCCCTAATCTAACCATCATAAGCGGATAAATAAAAGGGAAGAAAGACGTGGGGTTGGAAGACATACATCACACTCACCCACACTTATTACAATTATGCCCTCGCGCAGAGGGTCCAAAAGAATATACAGTCCCGAATGAAAGAATAGTACAGTCCAAATAATACAGTCCAAATTCCTAATTAATCTACAAATTAACTAAGAAAATATTAAAACTGGCATGCAAGCCAGGGACTGCCTTGATTCTGCTCCGGATGATGGAATGATGCATGTTTGGGTGCCTTGCGCGGAAATCCATGACGATGCCCCTATTAGCCTCTGTTTGCACCTGTTCTTGAAATGCGTGCCAAACTTCGAAAAGTTGCTGATTCTTCATTTTGCTGCAACAGAGAGCAGGAAAGGGGCATAGTAATGTATTTTCACAAATGTATGCATACCTCGATCCTCGTGCCACCAATCACGCATATCGATGCATGATGGCCGAGGAGTCGAATTGCACAATTCAATATGGAATGAATGCAACACGAAAACACAACAAGACCTAACTCCATCATGGGTGATCTGGAGTGTCGGTGACTTGGGAATTGAGACACGTTCCGTCACTCGGAGTATGGAACGTACCTCGTTTCCCGTGCCCGGGCTAACTCCTATCCCGAACACGATGCAATATGCATGATATGCGTGAAATGCAACTAAGATACAATCCTAACATACACAATGTTATGTAATGGCATACACGCTACACGAGGTGATACACAACCGAGCATACACAATGCTATGGATGAAATGGCATACGCAATGCAATATGGGCTTACACCAACATAAGTGGACCTCGGCCACACTCACATAGGAGGCCATCAGATGAAAACAAGACAACTCGAAATGCGTGCACACGTGCACGCAAATTGAGGACCGGCCCTTAGGCACCGAAATGCCACTCTAATGAGACATGGCAAAGACATAGAATATGATATGCAAACATGCAAAAATCAGTAGCAAAATATGGGGAAAACAGCCCCGAAACAAGGCAAAATGAAACCCGATGCATGGAATCTCTCCCGAAATGCAAAACTAGGTACATGAAATGGCTTACAGCTATACAAAGCATGCATGATTGGTACATGGAATGAAAAGAAAGAAGCAAGGAAGCCCCAAAATAAGCATTTTTACAGTTCAAAGCATGGCCAAACAGTGGGTACAAATAGGGCTAAAATAGCATACAAAAATGGCTCCGCAAGGGAGGCAATGAGGCAAGTGGTAGATGCAAAGCCCAAACAGAAAAAGACCCTTCTAAAACACTGAAGAGGGACCAAAAATATGATGTTTTGAAGTAGATGACAAGCCCCAAATCAGTATACAAACATACTCATAAATGCAATGCAAGATTAAGGCCACAAGAAGGCTATAACACAAAGTATACCAAGGATGTCTCAAACAGCCCTAGACCCTTAATGAAACATGACAAAGGGGTCAAAATATGGCCACTTTCAGCTCTGATCATGGCCGAAAAACAGAAGCAAGATAAGCTAACAAAACATGCAAAAATGGGGACCAAAGAGGGGTACAATGGCAAGTGATATATGGAGGTCCCCAACAGTGTTGAGCCCTTCTTCAATGTTGAAGAGGGGCTCAAAATAGGCCTATTTACAGTTTACATCAGGCCCCAAAAAAGATCACACACAAGCTAAAAATATCATGCAAGAAAATGGCATTCAAGAGGGTATTGAAGCAAGTGCAACATGGGGGACTCAAACAGTGAGGGACCCTTAATGAAAGGTGAAGAAGAGCTCAAAAAAAACACTACTTTCAGTTTTGGTCGGGAGCTCAAAACAGCAAGAAAAATGGCTAAAAAAAAGTGATACAAAAATGAGCCAAAAAAGAGGGAAATGGTAACTCACCCTTGTAGACCAATCTTTAGCAACTTCTTGGACCAAATTTGCTGCCTCCTAGCCTCTGAGAAGACCTCCAAGCTGCTGGAAATGGAAGTGGTGGTGTGGTGCTAGGTGATGGTGTATAAAAATGGTTAAGAACTTAAGGGGTTTTGAGGTTTAGAGTAGAGAGAGAGAGAGAGAAATTTAATGTGAGAGGCTTATACAAAAATCTCTAACCCTTAAACACAGACCTGGGATGCTGTATATATAGGCAAAAGAGGCTGGAAAAGAGGGGGAAAAAAAAGGGGGGGAAATATTTCAAGTTTCCCTCCAAAAATTGGCCTAAAGAGGGGGTATAAAGGCAAGTGGTAGCTGCTGGTTCCAAACGGCCGAGAGCCCTTCAACAAAGTTGAAGAGGGGCTCAAAATAAGACACTTTTTAGTTTACGACCAAGTCCAACACAGCCCACAAGTACGCCCAAAATACCGTGCAAAAAAAGGCCTAAAAAGAGGTAAAGAGGCAAGTGACAGAAGGAGGTCTCAAACAAAGAAAAACCCTTAATCAAACATGAAAAGGGACTCAAAATATGACTATTTCTAGTTTGGTTGGAGCCCAACAATGCTTGCAAGTAAGGCTCGGGGGCCAAAAGGCGCAGTCTAGGGCCCCCGAAAACTAACTGCTGGGCATCGGGAGTGGTGTTCGACCACGAAGTTGGTCTCTCGGACCCCAGTGTCCCTCAAAAGGGAGTAAATAAGATGCGTGCCAAAAACCGGAGCAAACGAAGGTAGTTAGGCGGTCCCGAATCGAGGCACACGGCCTGACGGCTCCGAAAACCGGGAACCGGGCTCTGAAATGGGAAAAATGGCCTGCGACCACGAGACGTAGCCTATGGCCACTGAGAGATGATCTACGAGACCTCTCCCTCCCCTCAGGAAGAGAAAACAGAGAAAACCGAGCTTGGTTCGCAAACCGAGGCAAGGCACAAAAGAGTCCGGAAGTCCGGAGGCAAGGCTCGCAGCCGGGACTCCGCAACCTCAGAACGAGCACAATATGCAACATCACCAAGCGCTCAATTGGTGACGTCTGAGTCTTAAGGTCGGTCAAAAATGGGGTGTCTACACATCCTAACACTATGTGAATTTTAGAAATTAACTTGAGGTTGGATTATGAATATTTTATTTTACTATTGTGGTTGTTGGATTTAAAATCTCATAAGAGTTGGATTATTATAATACGTGTGTTGAATATATGCATTTAGAGGTTTTGTCCTTTGTCATCAGTGGAGGATGACATTGTTGTGTTGAATAGTTTATCTGTATGCATTACACTTGTGTTGGTTGTACTTTAGGGGTGTCTGCAAAGAGCTTTTTTTTGGCTAAAATAACACTAAAAAAACAAAATAGGCTAAAATAGCCAATAAGACAAAATGTCACATCAAATCCATAATCATTTCACTTTTTTCTCTCATAAACATCACATCCAACTACAAAAAAATCCAACTATCTTCCTAAACACAAATTTTAGCCTCCTAAAATAGCCAAAAACTAAAATAGCCTACTAAAATAGCAACTTCCCAAATACTCACTTTGTCATGTTGTGATGATTGGTAACGTATACTGCGTTGAGAATGATAGGTACCAGTACGTTCTAGCTAGAGCTTGGAGAATTGGCTGCGTTTAGAATGAAAGGTACCAGTTGCTTCCAACTAGCGCCTGGAGAACTTGGCAGAGGTACCATTACCTTTTAGTCGATGTCTGATAAATTGACATTTTGTTATGGAAAGGTGTTTCCTTAACTTATCGTACTTAAGGCAGGTAGAGCATAGCTTATTTATCATTATTATCTTAGTGTACCTATGTATATCATGCGTTATGGTTTAGGAAGGCCGAGTTGTCTCATATGTTGAGTAAATAGTTGCTGGTGCTTGCTTATTGTTTTCATTTTCGTGTTAAGTTGTATATATGTATATTTGACCGTGTTGGAAAAGGATGTAGGCCATGTATTGAGTTTGTAATTAATGTGAAGGAAATCAAAGATTTATGAACATGTTTCAAACTCCAAAAGAAAATTGTTGTTATGAGATATTTTTAAAATGGGAAATGAAAAGAAAATGTGAACTTTCTGTATTATTGAAGGAATTGAATAATTTTGGAAAAAGTACTTATGTAAATATTCTTTGGTTATAAACCGTCACATTATTTATATAGTATGATACTAAGCATTTATGATCATAGCTATCTGTACATTGTTTAGGATCATGTTGAGATCCCTACTGGACTTTATGTTCATTCCACGTTGCTAATCCTTTTTCAGGTGAACGTTGAGAAGTGTTACAAGGTCATGGACCTTCTTTACCAGTTGTCCACGGGACCTTTTGTTTATGGGCGGAATGCCATTGATGTAAAAAAGTTAAACAATTTCTCTTAATTTAAAAGATGTAAGCCTACGACAATTTATTTAATTATAACTCCTATTGCATTCATATTGTATTCGAATGAGAGAATCTTTATTCATGTGTTCTTATAAATGTAAACAGTTTCCGCATGTTATCTCTAAAATTAAATCTATAATAATGGTTTGGTAATGGAATCCGAGTAATAAAAAGCGAGGAGTTACACTGTTCGTGGTCAAATATTTTAAAACGCACTTTTTGACTCATTTCTCTCACTTTTTTCATCTTTTCTTCTTCCCACTCTTTCATTTCGAAAACCCTAATAATAAAACACTAGATTTCATCTATTTATAACAAGAACCCATCCTTGTTCCTTTATCAAAAGTGTTAATCTTGTTGAAAGCTACATTTTGAACCGATTGGATTGTGATATCTTGGAAGTGCATTCGTTAGGTCTTTATCTCTACACACATAACATTGAGGTGGGAATATTTTTAACCTTGTATAATCTATATTTTGGTTTGATTATGTGTTAATTTCATATAATGTATGTGATGTGGGATAGATTATGAGTATTAATGGTGATTGAGGGTTTTTGCTTTAAATTTTTTGAAATAATTGGTTATTGTTTAATGAAAAACAATGTAAATACCATGGATCTTGGAAAATGAAAGAATAGAAGGAAAAGCCCTAATTGCTCGTGAAACCCTAATCATGGTTCATAGGTCTTGGTTGGTAAATAGATGAGAATCAATGGGTGAATTAAAAAGGTGTTGAGACATCTTTTGTTGAGACAAGATTAGAATTTTTGGGTAATTAGTTTGATGTGTGATATGGTATTACCCGTGTGGAGAAACTAAGGTGCGCACTTTCCCAATTGTGCGAGGACGGTAAATGTGAGAATGCTTGAGGTGTCCACTTGCCGATCATGTGAAGACAAGGAATGTGGAAGATTTGAGGTGCCCATTAGCCATTCGTGTGAGGACAGAGAAATATGGAATTAATTGGCACGATGTACATTGGAATATGAGATTGTGGGGCTAGTGTTCATGAGAAAGGGTTATGGGTTATGCATATTTTAATTCAAATGTTTATATATTTAGTTAAATATATTCTTTACTGGGCAATTGCTCATTCCTACTTAACAAATTTCAAGGCATGGTGAGCAGCAACCACCCCAATGAAGTTGAAGTGGATCAACCTTTTGTTTGAGTAAAAAACACTTTGAATATGTGATATGTTAGTTCAAAGTTTTGTTTTGGGACCAAGAGTCCTTTTTGTTCAATGAAAGCCTTGCCTTAGAGATTGTAAGCCCGTAAGGCATTTGTTACACAATTGTCTCTAGCATCTTGAACTGTGAAAATTCAACATGTAATTGTAACTCTCAACTTATAGTTTAATGAGAAAGAGAACCTACGAGACCAACCTAGTAATCATTATTTGTTATTATATATATGCCATGTTGGACATTTTTATTTTTATTTTTATTTTTTGGGGATGTGACATTACACACTTTAAAAGCAATTTTTCCAAATTCTCAATACCAAAACCATTATTGTGTCATTTTCAAGAAAACCCCTCTTTTATACATCAAATCCACATAGAAACAACCCAAAAGTTAACCCAAATCAACCAAAACACTACTCTATTGAAGAGCACATAATGAGGCTAAGAATCATGTAGAAATGTAAAAGAAATCCCTACCTCAAAATCTGAGAAGATGAAGAACAACCCTCGAAAACCAATGATGCCAAAAACTTGAAATTTTCCAATCAAAATATAGCCCTCAACTAGCTTTACCTCAAACCTCAAGCACTACAGGTAGGAAATGAGTGTAACTAGATGAAAACCAAGAGTTTAGAGCTTGGAGGTCGAAAATGGCAGTTTGGAGAGAGAAAAGAGGAAGATGAGCTCAAAAAGTAGATATTTGTAGCTTTTTGGTGGTATATATAGACACATACATTGTGGGCGTAAATAACAGACTGCAGGCGTAAAAGACACAGTCGCAGCCACGGACGACCATTACTGCGGGCATGAACCCTTAAGTTGCAGCCTACTATCGAATCATTTTTTGCCCATACAAAGACCTGAAAGACACAATCGGTTACGAGCACGAAACAAAACGTTGCAGGTGCGATATTACCTTTGCAGGCACAGACAGAGCTACCCGTAAAAGTACTAGAAAGTGTTTTTCTTCGTGCCCTAGTCGTGTCTCCTCGCGGGGGCGTCCTAGCACCATCGTGAGCGTGAACAAGACTGTCGCATGTGCGACCTAAACAAACAGGAAAGGATTCTGCCAACCTGTTGAGTATAAAATAAGGTCCCCGGAGGCAACCAAACCCAAGAAAGAGACAAACCAAAACCCCAAAGTAGCCACAATACACTAGCAAGAGTACAAAAATATTGGGTATTAACACAAGCCACTATAATGTTCCATAGTGATTGTCAAGAACAAGCCATAAAAGTTCAACATAGCATATACCGTGTTACTACCTCTATGATCACTAAGAATACAACCTTTACCAACCGAACCTGGGTTGCCTTCGGAGGCATCATCAGAATTCAACTTGATGGAATTTGACAATCTCATGTTATAATTCAGGTCTGGACGGGCCTGGGTAGGTCTCAACACAACTTGAGTTGAGCTTGGACAACCTCCCAACCCGACTGAACCCGCTTGAGTTGCATCCCGACGGATCTAGGTTTGAGCTTTTGGAGGCAAAAACACATGTAACTTTTATCCAAAAAAATTATTATAAAATTTTAAATTTTGATTTATAGTAGCACAAAAAAATGAATAATATTACTATTAATCGGACATTCTTGTCTGCATTAACTTAACAAAATATTAACTATTACTACGTGAGTATTTGGGAAGTGGCTATTTTTTAGGCTTTTTAGCTTTTTGACTGTTTTAGTAGGCTATTTTGGTTTGTGTTTGGGAAGTTTGGTTAAATTTTTGGGTTAGTTGTTGTATTGAAAAATGTGTTTGAAATGATGTTTGAGGTTGAAATAACAAAATTTCCCCTAACATTATTTTTCCCAAAATTGATCTACAGGGATAAAACGATCATTTAACTGCTTGTGGGATGGCAATGGTAGCCTTAGCCTACACTGTGTTGGTCACAGTGTAGGCTATCCGTGTAAGGACAGCCACTGTTTTTTTTTATTTTTTATTTTTTAAAATTTTTTAAAATCAATGGGTTAGTGTACTATTTGAGGCTAAAAGGCTTTTTTATTGTTTGAGGTTGTTTTAGCCCCAAACTTGGTTCCCAAACACCCCCTATGTCTTCATCTAGTAAAGTTGACTATTTGAAACTGTTATAATCACCACTTTTTATGATATATATAAAAACATATATGACAAACTCAACATCAGAACCTTAATTATCATCTTTCTCAATAAACATGATCAAGCAACTTGCTACAAAATCATCTTCCATCTTATTTCGCATCTTAGTTTTGGAAAAAAATTTATAATTGAAAATGTATGTTTTTATGAGTATAATGATAATCTGTTTCAATAAGTGGTATTAAATCCGTTTCAATATTTATATTTCTAGAGAATGAACAAATAAGAATGAATGCAAAAATAATATACATAAGCAAATTAATGTGTGATTTATAAAAGAAGAAAAAAAAAAAAACATAAATGATATATGAACAAAAACACAAGAATAATAACAAATAGAAACAAATAAAATAATATAATTATTTTAAAACAATATAGAAATATAACAAATAGATATACAAATAACAAATAGAATAGATCAATATTTGATAAAACTTAATTTAGAAACTATTTTTAAAATTTTGTAATGCAAATAATTTGGAGGGTGCAAACTACTAAAATTTTGAAAGTGCAAAATACTCCAATTTAAAAAAATCTTACTAATTACTAATATAATATATATAATTTTTAAAAAATTTCAAGGTATGACCGCTCCTACCCGCACCCTAAATCTATCCTCCCTGGGTGTGCCGCATAAAATGAAAAATAATTAAAAAAATCATTTTAACATTATCGCAGTATAAAAGGCCTGTATTTTCATATTCACAGAGACCCATTAGTAAACAACAGAGGTAAAATAGAAATTAAAATAAATAAATAAAAAAAGAAAGGAAAGATTTGTTGTCCACATTCTCTTTAAATTGTCTTATTTTTGTAATATAAAAAGGTCTTAACCTAAGGGGTTGTGGCATTGTGGTAAGGCCTTGGGGTTTAAGCTCCAAGGTCACAAGTTCAATTCCCCCCTTAGGCCAATCTCCTGGGCGAAGCACTGTTGGTTAGGAGGTTGGACCTCAAGTTGTCTAGTCAGCACTTGGTGTGGGTTTAATACTCCCCCGCTGTGCGAGTCCTGACTTAAGCGGAGCTTGTCTTGGGAGGTCGGGGCAAGTTCCCAGGTTATAGTCTCCTCGCTCGGAACGGCTAACAGGACACCTTGGTGATCTCTGCAAGGGGCGCTGCCTTGGACCTGCGGGAGGGTAGGGAGGATTTTCCTGTAACAAAAAATATAAAAATGTCTCAAGAGCCCTAAATTGCTGAAACTAATGGAATGTATAATATTTTGTACAAAATTGGAAAGTCTCTTGTCCTCTGTGCTTGACCGCAAAAGGGTCAAAATAAAAGCCTATGAACTTGTAAAGTAAAAGTCTTCTTTCTCAAAAGTAATGTAAAACAACAAGACTAGCCCTCTTTGAGCGTCCGTTTGGCAAGGGCTCATTGGGCTCATGAGCCACAAAAGACAAAATAGGCTCATGAGCCACAACAGACAAAACATCACATCCAACCCCATAATCATTACACTCTTCTCTCACAAAAAAAGCCAAAAAAGCCAAAAAGCCAAGAGCCCTTCCCAAACCAAGCTTTTGAGCCCAGGCTCATATAGTCAAAAAAGCCAAAAAGCCAAAGAGCCAGCCCACTTCCCAAACGGAGGCTGAGTTTGTTGGAATTAAAACATGTGTTGTTAAGCCTAGGTCAAAGGTTCAAGGGTTGGTACAAAGAAGAGAAGACCCAAAAAAACATGTAAAACAATAAGTCAAAGACAGAAATATGTATTTTTCACAACCCTTCTCCCAAGAATTTTTCTGCAAAATTTAATATAAATGTCAACTACAATACCATTCAAATGTTTCATAATTTTGGTCCTTAAAGGACAACCTAGATTTCCTCTATCTCTATCTATATATACTCCCAATATTTCAACTCCAAACAAAGTGCGTAGGTACAAACAAAAAAAAAATAAATAGCCATACATTCTTTCATTTCAAACTCTCCACCAACATGTCTCCTCTTAACACCAATGATTTGCAACAGATTTTTGACAAGCTAGACCACAATGGTGATGGCTTTGTAAGCCTCGACGAGATCAAATTGCTTCTAGAGAGAATCGGAGTTCAGACTAGCCTAGACGAACTTGAGTCATTAGTGGGCAAAACAAGTCTTGATGTTCTTGATTTTATATTCTTCTATGACACTATCGTTAAGCGTCATCAAAACGAAACAGGCAAGGAAGATGTTAATGACTTGGAATGCGATCTTTCCAAGGCTTTCGAGGTGTACGATTTGAATGGTGATGGTTTCATTTCATGCGAGGAGCTCCAGAATGTGTTGTCACGATTAGGATTGTGGAACGAGCATTGTGGCAAGGATTGCAAAAGCATGATTAACATGTACGATACGAATTCCGATGGGGTGCTCGATTTTGAAGAGTTCAAGAACATGATGATGCCCACCAATTCTTAAAGGCATTTCTTCTATTTATTTATTTATATTTATTTCAGAAATTTCACTTTAGTATTAATTATTTGTTGTGATTGTGATGGGTATTCGTCGTCCGGACTTTTTCATCGGGTTGAATTAGCTAGAATGTAGACTTGGTCTTTGATAATGTTATTGTTGTTGCACCTTTAAAATTTAGGCCTTATTTGGAAACCTTCCCTTTTAGTCAAAAAATCAAAAAGTTACTAAATTAGTCAAAAAGTCAACAACTCATACCAAAAAGTCAAAGATTCTCTTTTCTCTCTACTTTTTGCACATCTTTTCGTAAAAAGTAAAAAAGTCATCCCAAACATACTAGTTTTTTTTAGCTCATATTTTAGCCAAATAACTAAAAAATTACTAAATTAGCCTGTTTCCAAACGAGGCGTTAGTATTGAATTGTTGTGTACTGCAAATTGAATGTAAAAATTGTTTATATATCCAAGTCAATTATGTCAATAGATGTTTGGCTTTGGCTTTTTCAAGAGTGTTTGCGTGTCCATAGTTTCTTGATTTTGTCTTTTTATTATAAGGAAAATGAGTGGGAGCACTAATTAGTGCTCTCACTAATTAGGTGGCAGTGGGTCTCACCAGTAATGATGTGATGTTTTGATCTTGGAGTTGTATTTTTTTTTTTTTTTTACTTTTTTAATGCATTAGTACTATTAGTGATGGTGTTTTTAGTGGAATGAATTTATTATAACTGTCCGAAGACAAAGAATGAGCGCCCAGTTGGATCCTCAGTGATGTATTTATTACCTGATAAGATTTAAGATGTGACTTTTCTAAGTTTATCTAACCATTATGATTTTATTGTATTTATTTCTAAAACAATGAGCAATAAAAAATGATTTATAAATTTGATTGTTTATTTTTCATAAATAAAATTGCATGCTTATAACTATCAAATTTTTTAATTTTTTTTTATGAATAATATATATACACGAGCTTACAAAATAAATAAATAAAATTATTAAAGTAGAACTCCATGACTCTTGACAATATTTGGAACGAGAGAGCCAATTTCTTTTAATAGTATTATGGATAAACAGAAAAAACTCAAATATAAAAAATAAAAAATAAAAAAAAATTCTTCAAATTTAACACTCATATTATTGACACGTAAAAAAGGAATCTGAACTATACATACATCATTTTTCTTAGTATTTTTGTATTTTGAGTTTTTAGTCCCTAACTTGTTTGTTTTTCAGTAAGAAGACACAAGATTGGCCGATAATGTTCTAAATTAATGACTTTGGGGGCACAATATTTGAAACAAATCTTCTAAATTAATCACTTGGTGGCACAGTATCTAAAGGAAATCTTTTAAATTAAGACAGTGGCTTCTCTTTAGTCCAAAATTGGATTGGCACGTGCTGTTAGATCTTTGTGGGTCTTCCACGGAGCCTACACTGATGATCCAAACCATTCAATGTATATGGCTTATCGAGTACATTGCTGTAAAATATTACATTGATCGAATATTGATAGTCACTTGATCAAATTAAATTTGTGTCAACGGTAAATATAATTTTAAAAATAAATTATTTACACAAATATGATGTGATCAAATGGCTATTGATATTCTATTAACATAATTTTTTACAAGGATAAAATATTTAACAAATTCTATATATTGAGTGATTTTGATCATTGAGATAGATCCAAAATAAGTCAAACTGGTCCGTCCAGTTAAAATATCTAACTGGAGACATTTCTGACCTTTAAATTAATATCAATCGCTTATCACCGTACCATTAAAACAACATGTCAACATGTCACTAATATGAAAACTCAAAAAAGTTATGATGTAAGTGAAAACAAATATGGTAAAAGTTAAAAAAAAAAGATTATTATCAAAATTGCAAGTTTGATACTCGCTCTATTTGATGCAATGAAAGTATGATTTTAAGAATTATTATTTTTACAGAAGAAAAAGTATTCTGCATAAAATGTTTTCTTTTATTTGATTATAAACTTGCAAATTAGATTTTGAGAAGAATATTTTTATTTATCTTAATTCAATATATTGTACAATTACTTATTTATAGAGCTGGATCACCAGTAAGTAGTAAGTCCTATAATTGTGTTATTCTTATAATCAAAGTTACAATCAAGCTATTTCCTAATCTACAAATAGGAAACAATCAAGCTATTTCCTAATCTACAAATAAGAAACAATCACAAGAGATAATTTCTAAAATCTCTACACTCCTCCTCAAGTTGGTGCATGGATGTCACACGTGCCCAACTTGCCCAAAAACTTTGAGAACGCTCGACTAGACACTGACTTAGTAAGGATATTGGCCAACTGATCTTTTGAGCGAATCTTAGGCAACTCCACAATTTTCTCATCCAATTTCTCCGTAATGAAGAATCTGTCTACTTCCACATGCTTTGTACGATCATGTAGAACCGGATTATGAGCAATATCATATGTCACTTTATTGTCACAATAGAGTTGGACTGGTTGCGTAGGTGAATAGCCCAAATCCCCCAAGAGAACTTTTAGCCATAATGATTCACATATTCCAAGTTCCATATCTCTAAATTTAGCCTTTGCGCTTGAACGTGCAATAACATTTTGTTTCTTACTTCTCTATGTAACGAAATTACCACCTACAAAGGTGAAATATTCTGAAGTAGATCGTCTTGCATCTACTGTTCCAGCCCGGTCAGCATCAGTATATGCATCCACACTTTGACAATCTATATTTTTTGTAAATAAAATTCCTTTTCCAGAAGCAGACTTGAGATACCTCAAAATGCGCATAACTACATTCATATGTTGCTCTCTAGGATTATGCATAAACTGGCTGAAAATACTCAAAGCATAGGCAAGGTCTGGCTTTGTGTGGGCTAAGTACATCAATCTTCTAACGAGTCTTTGATATCTCCTTTTATCAACAGGCACCTGATTAGTCTCAATACATATATTCAATCCTTCTTCTACTGGTGTATCAGCTAGTTGACATGCTGACATACCAGTTTCCTGCAACAAATCTAAGGCATATTTTCTTTGAGACAAAAAAAATTCCTTTATCAGATTGAGACACTTCGATACCAAGAAAATATTTCAAGTGACCGAGATCTTTCATTTCGAATTCTCTGGACAAATAACTCTGTAGAGCCTTTCTTTCTTTAGGATAATTTCCAGTGGCCACCATGTCATCAATATATACAATAAGGGAAGTGATCTTACCATGCTGTTTTTTCAAGAATAAAGTGTGGTCTGAATTATTTTGATGGTAGCCAAAGGCTCTCGTAGACTTTGTGAACCTTCCAAACCATGCTCTAGGAGATTATGTCAACCCATATAAAGCTTTCTTTAATCTGCACACCTTCCGACAATGCACTTCCGATATCATGCATCCTGGTGGCAAATCCATGTAGACTTCTTCGGACAACTCGCTATGTAGAAATGCATTCTTCACATCAAATTGTTGTAATGGCCAATCCAGGTTCATAGCTAGAGACAACAAGACACGAACTGTGTTGATTTTAGCTATAGGTGCAAATGTATCTGTATAATCAATCCCATAAGTTTGGGTGTACCCTTTTGCCACAAGTCTTGCTTTAAAGCGTTCAATCGTACCGTTTGATTTGTGCTTCACAGTATACACCCACCGACATCTAACAGTTTTCTTTCCCAGTGGACGATCAACAGGTTTCCAAGTTTCATTTTTCTACAAGGATTTCATCTCCTCATTTATAGCAGTTTTCCACCTTAGGTCGGCTAAGGCTTCCTGCACACTGTTAGGAATAGATACAACAGATTATTGATTTACAAATGACTTATTTGATTCTGACAAACGATGGTTAGACACATAATGACTCATAGGGTATTTAACTTTACTAGAAAGTTCGGGTTCATATGTGGTTTTAGGGATATCTCTGGTTTGACATGGTGGTAGCTGTTTTCTGGTTGGTTCAGGAACATCCTCAGCAAATGATTAGTTTGGTGTATCAGAGGCCTGTGATGTGAGGGATTCAGACGGAGATGGAGTTGCAACTTTATTTTCTAAGTGTTCATCATTGTCTGGGTGTTTATCACCACTTTGGTCCAAAGGTATACTACGCAAATCTAATTCACCCGCATTGTTTTTAGCCGATTCAGAGAGTTCCTCATTATTCACATCTTGATTACCAGGTTCAGAGAGTTCCTCTTTGGTAGAAATCAAAAAATTATAGTCATAGTCTAGAGCTTGAACTTTTTCCTAGTACTCCTCTTGAAGTTCAAGCTTAGAGGAAAAATACGTAGAGTCTTCATGAAAAACGACATCCAACGTAACAAATATGCATTTGTGGAAGGGTGATAGCAGCGGTACTCCTTTTGAGAAGCATCATATCCTAGAAAGACACAGCGCAATGCTCAAGGAGTCAACTTGGTGTGCTGATGCTTATGAAGGTGTACAAATGCTACACAACCAACCACATGGGGAGGTAAGTTAGAGGTGACAGGAGCAACAATTGCTTTAGCGAAAGCTTGAGATGGTGTCCAAAAATCAATGGTGCTGGAAGGTACTTGATTGATCAAATGGGCTGCAGAGGTAAGTGCGTATCCCTAGTAAGAAACTGGCATATGGGCTTCTATCAACGAAGCATGAACAACCTCTAACAAGTGTCGATTTTTTCGCTCTGCGACCCCATTCTGCTGGGGTGTATCAGAACAAGTAGTTTGATGAATAGTTTCATGGGTTTCCAAATACCGCTTCAATTCAAGACTCGAATATTCACCTCCATTATCACTATGGAAAACCTAAATCTGTGCATTGTACTGATTGTGAACAATTTTATGAAAATTTTGAAATAACAAGTTTACTTCACTTTTGGACTTCATCAAACATACCCAAGTCATCCTGGTACAAACATCAATAAAAGTGACAAACCAACGTGATCCATCGAAGTTAGTAACTTTAAATGGACCCCAAATATCAGAATGTATAATCATAAAAGGAACTGGGCTTTTATTCAAAAATAATGGAAATGAAGCACGATGGTTCTTTGCAAGTTCATAAACATCACATTTGAAACTGGAAATATCAATTTTTGCAAATAAATTAGGAAACAATTTCTTCAAGTAACCAAATGAAGCATGCCCCAGACGTCGATGCCATAACCATATCTCAGATTTCTTCTTTTCACCCGCGGAACCGCCTATCATTAAAGCATGACATAACCCTTTGACACCAAGGTAATATAGCTTCCCTCGCCTAACACCACAACCAATCGTCTGCCTTGTTTGGATGTCCTTAAACACACAAAAATCAGGCCAGAAAATGACAACACAAAATAAGGTAGTAGTTATTTGGGAAATTGACAAGAGATTATAATCTAAAGATGAAACAATCAAAACAAAATCTAAATTCAAAGTGTCAGTGAGGGACAAGTATCCTTCTCCAATAATCGAAATTGAGGTACCATTGGCAGTAAAAACAAAATTTTGTGTAGAAGGTTTAAGAGGAAAGACTTGTTTAGAATCAAATGTCATATGATCTGTAGCACCGGAATCAATTATCCATGCACTATTAAAAACAGGTGTCGAAATATTTAAAACCTTACCATCATTACCTGCCACTGCTATTAATGCCGAGAATGCTTCGGCAATATAATTTTTTGTCTTTGTTTCAACAACCACAGCAGTAGAGGTCTTTTTAGAATTCCTCTTCCGTGAATCACGGCTATGATCCCACCATTCTGGATAACCCACAAGTTCATAGCATCAATTTTTGGTATGACCACTTTGATTGTAGTGAGTGCATTTGTAGGAAGATTTATCGACACCATTAGCAGTCTTAGGAGGGACGGGCTTCAGTCGGTCCTGCTGGTGTTGAGGTGGCCAATTCTGATTAGAACGGTTTCGAGTCACCATGGCAGAAGCTTCAGAATTTCCAAGTTCAACATTCATCATTTCGCATCGAACACATTCACGGTGGACCAATGCATAACATTCCTCTAATGCAGGAATTGGATCCTTCCTCAAAATTTCACCATGGATTTGTTAGAATTCACTATCTAATCCAGCAAGAAAAATATGCATCCTTAATTATTGAACTGATTTCTGATAAGATGCAACATCTTTTTCACTTTCCATGATCACTTGATCACGATGATCAAATTCACTAAAAATTCAATTAACTCTCCATAATACACAGAGAGTGTTCTGCCACTCTGTTTGGCAGAGAAAGCCCTCTAGTTCAAAGTAAATACTTGTAATTCATCCGCTCCATCATAAAAAGCTTGAGAAAGAGCTTTCCAAATATCGCGTGCGGTGGGTAGGCGAATGTATTGCTTCATAATGTCTGGGGACATAGAAATCAACAGTCATCTCTTGACCCTTTGATTGTCTGCATACCACTTCTCATATCCATCATCCGTCTAGGTTGGTAGTTGTGAATTGCCACGATTAAAGGAGAGTTTCTCATTCTCAGCAATATGCATCTTCATGATTTGAGACCACATATCATAATTGGTCTCATTTAGTACAATCCCTGCATTGAACGATGAGCCTTTAGATTGAATGATAATAGGAGCAGACTTGGTGCTAGATGTTTCAAAATTTGACTTGGCCATGGTTTGATGGTGATATGAATTCAATGAAAGGATGATGATGATTCTTTCAAGGCTTTGATACCAACTTGCAAATCAGAATTTAAGAAAAATATTTTTATTCATCTTAATTCAATACATTGTACAATTACTTATTTATAGAGATGGATCACCAGTAAGTGGTAAGTCCTATAATTGAGCTATTTCTATAATCAAAGGTACAATCAAGCTATTTCCTAATCTACAAATAGGAAAAAGTCAAGCTATTTCTTAATCTACAAATAGGAAACTATTAGGAAAAATAGTACCAAACTATAAGGAAAATATAATTTAAAAATATATAAATGCTTTTTGGGCAAAACCAAAAACTGAAATATATCAACATAATAACGTGATAAAACTTACAGTATATAAAAGGATAAAACCTGATCGAGTCGAGTGTGTGACACTTTTTCCTTAAGACAGATTCGTCCTCCCACCGGTGCTTAGGATTCAATGGACGTCTATCTCACAGGATACAACGATCAATGTCTTGCACTAGTAGCACTACTATTGCAAGCCTAGCGAACTTTGCTGTGCATGAACTCTCTTTATAGGAAAATTAGACTCAGGCAATATAAAGAATAAAATGCAAAGTGAAGAAGAATGACAATTCCCCGTCCAAAAAGAAGTAAGGGACATGGAATATAAAGACTTCTAAGTGACTCTTCAGAAAAGTTGTAATCCTTCAAAAGGACACACCCTTTCATCTCAAGAGACACAACCATTTGAGTAAATTTAAATTCAAATTTTCCAACAATCCCCCACATGAATGAAATTTACGGAAAGGACATGCAACAACATGCAGACAAAAAGAGAGAAAAATGGTTTTTCACCATTAATTTCCGGTAATTTTGAGCTTTCATTAAAGTAGGTCCCACACCTCGGTTTGGGTGGGTCCGAGTGGCAACACGTTCCTTGCCATGTGGTGAACAAGAATATATACTCGGGTGGTCGAAACCATTTACGAGTGAATGAGAAATTGATACTGAAGTGAGTCTCATAAACATGGAAAATGTTTTGTGTGGTTCCTTTGAGTTGGTATCCAAAACCTTGTCCCACATAAGAAACTTAGAAGAGTTTCATTGAGTTTATAAGCTCTAAGTTGGAGACCTTGGGTTGGGCCCCAAGGGGTACCCAAGTTTTGTAGGAGGAGGAGTTATGGACAAACCCAAAACCATCACCACACATGCGCGCCGCCGCCGCCGTCCGTCCGGCCGGGTCGGGTCGGGGCGGGTGTGGGTCTATCCTGTCCTTTATTTTTGCTCCGAAATTGTTTGAATTTTTTTTTTTCAAATAATTTTCAGCGGGAAAAATTCAAAATCTGAAATATTGATTTTAAAATTTTTCGGTTGCAACTTCTCTTCTTCACCAACAGTCACGTCTCAACTTGGTGGCTATTCTTCACAACAGTCTTCTAGTTCGGAATAGACACTTCTCTGTCTATATATTGCAATCCTCCATTCCAAATAAAGATAAGAATTTTTTACCCGTATTTGTCTTCTCCATTCTTTGCTTTTGTTCTTCTTCATTTTTGCATCTAGTGTGAGTTCGAAAATACATTCTGGTTCGCTGTACAAACAAGGTTGCAGTGATGCATCTGTTTGGGGTGATTGTTGAATCCTGGAGGCAGAACGTCCGTTATTCTCAAGCACCTAGGAGAGGACGAATTTCTGTCTTAAAGACACAGTGTCCATACACTGGCCTCAATCACAAATTCTTCTAAGTTTGATTATGCAGAAACAGGTAAATTCTGTATGTAATATTTGGTTTTAATATTCTGTAAATTAAATATTAAACAGAAAGATGGCAACAATTTTATGACAGAAATAATTTCTTCTTTGGTTACTGTTTTTCTTTTTGGAACAGTTAAGTTATTCTTCGGTTTAAACTAATTTACAGAATATTAATAGGTAGCTTTCGGCTTTGAACCTTCCCTAGTGAAAGCCTATCGGACTTACTAGCTAATCAGTGGACGTGATGCCTTAAACTGTTCAGCCGTTTGTGTAAGCCAAGACAATAGAATTCATACAGAATATCTTCAAACACAGCTTAGTTCTCACGGTTGTGCCCGTTTTGGCCTTGGGCAAGTCTTGGTGTTTCTTGAGTGTTTTAGAGAATTTAGCCTTATCAATTCTCATAGAAGCGGCCCCTTCACACTCATATAGGTGATCCTTATTTCGAGTCTCTTAAATACTCCTCTTGAAAGATACCCCTCTAGGATTTCCAAGATATAAGTAATCATTAAAAGCATAGCTTATCCTAAGTTCCCTACATACAACACATGTTGCAGATATCACTCTCATCATAGGAATGGATAGGAGTTAGACTCCTTTAGTGATTTCTGGCGAGCCACACATAACTTAGTTGTCCCTTTGAACTTAGTTCTTGGGATCTCCAGTCATCTAAGTAGGGTTACCATTATGATGACTTAATGTAATAGGCTTTAATCACATTCCCCTTGATGAATTTTCCCTTATTTGCTTTCTGGTCAAACTTTTGTTTAGCGGTCGCTATTTTTCCGTTTGACCTTCTCAGTTATATATCATTGAGTAGTTCGTGGATCTACTATATTATCCTTAGACAATATGCACAACTGAAAGCAAATGTCTTACGGTATTAAGTCTTTGATTATATCGAGACTTACCGTTACTCTATGTCACTCCCATTTTCAAATTTAAATAATAAACATAGAGTTGTTCCTTAGGAGTTAATGAAAGCATTTTTGCTTTTACTCCAACTATGTCCTATAGTAAGAATTGAGATTCTTTGTGGACTTACAAACGGAACCATTACTATGGTAAAATCCTCCAAGCACCCCCACATTTTAAGCATTCCAAGGAAACTTAATTTCTCTTGCTGGTGTATAATTATACACAAATATTAATACACCCCCACAATTCTGAGATAAATCAGAATATATCATTAATTGGCGTGCTTGAACTAAATAACAAGATGTAAATTTCTTTGTGAATATAGTCACAATACTAATTTGTCTAAAATATAGTTAGACTTTATAACTGGCTTTTGCAGTACAAAAAAAAATGACTAATATCGGTTGTGGCCACAACATTTTGTCAAATAACATTTCTTTAGCCATGATTAATTTCTTTTTGTTTACTGCAACCCTTAATTCCAATCTCAACATGGAATATAAATATCATTGGATAATTATATTTACATCTTATTTGTCTTATCCAGTATTGGTGACTACGTCGACAAATTATCAAAGCGTCTTTCACTTATGAAATATTTTAACTTATAATATTTCATTACGGAATTACCAGTCACCACACCAATTTTAGTAATTATTCCAAAGAATAATTAGAATTCTTCTTATGTCAAAACACATAAGTTCACATTTTTATCAATACTTTGATAAATAATTGACATCTATTTATAATACACTACATACTAAATTGATATTAATGGCATCATAATTTGATTGTCAACTCTACAACATATGTAGACATGGACAAGATTAACAAGTCAATGGAATAAGATTAACGTCATAATTAATTTGCATTAATCTCTCTTCCCCCACATTTGTGATAATGCATAAATTAGCACAAACAACATGATCCATTTCTAGACAAGTGCCATAGTCACAAATAATAACTCATTCAAAAAAATTTGGGACAAAAATGGAATTATCTCTTCTAATTCAAAAGATAAACTCCCACATTAAGAACATGATTCATGGTTAAACCAAGTCTACCAACCAAGTGAAATAAAGATTGAAGACATCCTATCTCACAAAATTCAAAATTACTTTAAAAATAACTTTCAATTGATTATTAAAAAAAATAATCAACATAAAAACAAAAATTCCTTAATCTATTTTCAATTTCAATATAGAAAGTAAAATACCACTTGTATAATTGCATTTTATATACAAGACAACATTATAATATTTCAACAATAAACTATAAAATACAAACAGTCTTCCCACAGTTTAATCTTTTCTAAAATGAATGATTAAAATGTCCAATTACATATTCGAAGTTACTCTTTGTGCCCATTAGTCAAATATAAATGAAAGATTGTAACCAATCAACCAATGTCACGTCACCACCAAATTACGAAAGAAGACTAAACCTACTGGTTATAAGAAAAAGTCTGCCGGCAACAATGCACAGGCTTCAAAACAAATTGTTCGTGTTCACGTTGGTCAATAACAATGAATTACTGTTCTAACAAACAGATTTAATTCAAACCGAATAATATAAACAGGAATCAAGAATAAAATATAAATATATATATAACATCCGTAGCATACAGAACAATAAAACCCTTCTGTCTATAATAAAGCGGAAAATAAATCACAAACAATTTTGATTTTATACAAAATCAGAAATCTGTACAAAATTATTAAAATACAGTGACGGTTAAAAAATTGTCTTAACAATATTCAAAGATGTCTTAACCGTTTTAAAAGTCCATACTGTAAACGTAGTATTCTGGACATAGAATTCCAATAACCAGAAATTAATCAGAACTGTAATATATGAAACAAAAAGAATCAGAGTTTTACACGAAATCAAATACGGGTAAAACCTGTATACCAACCGGAGAAATCACACCCAAGAGACCATCCAATTTTAGCAAAAGTTTACCAGTAAAGTTAATTGCACTTATACATCCATGTGCACAATCCTGGCCTTCATGAACAATTTACAAAAACACATAATTATATTTTCCCAAAAACCATAAACAGGATTAAATCTGTCTTAAGATTGTTAGGAAAAATAGTACCAAACTATAAGGAAAATATAATTTAAAAATATATAAATGCTTTTTGGGAAAAACCAAAAACTGAAATATATCAACATAATAACGTGATAGAACTTACAGTACATAAAAGGATAAAACCTGATCGAGTCGAGTGTGTGACATTCTTTCCTTAAGACAGATTCGTCCTCCCACCGGTGCTTAGGATTCAATGGACGTCTATCTCACAGGATACAACGATCAATGTCTTGCACTAGCAGCACTACTATTGCAAGCCTAGCGAACTTTGCTGTGCATGAACTCTCTTTATGGGAAAATTAGACTCAGGCAATATGAAGAATAAAATGCAAAGTGAAGAAGAATGGTAATTCCCCGTCCAAAAAGAAGTAAGGGACATGGAATATAAAGACTTCTAAGTGACTCTTCAGAAAAGTTGTAATCCTTCAAAAGGACACACCCTTTCATCTCAAGAGACACAACCATTTGAGTAAATTTAAATTCAAATTTTCCAACAGAAACAATCACAACAGATCATTCCTAAAATCTGTACATATAATGTTGAAGTTGATGTTGTAGTTGTTATAAGAGATGTGGGGGACTGTTAATGAGTAGCCGTGGTGATGGTGACAAAATAATATGGTTGTGTGGCTGGTTAGTGATGGTGATAGTGGCAAAAATGGTAGGATGGTAATAGTTACAACGATAGACTTTTAAAAAGTAAAAAAGATTTCGATTCACATAAACTCATTTTTTTGTGGGTCCAATTTGTTATTCACCTATAATCCCTTACTTATCTCACATCATTTGTATATTGATATGAGAGATTAAATGAGAAAATGATGGGAATATATAAAGCTGTTTTGAATTATTTTATTTGTTTATTCAACAATCAAAAGTAATTATGTATTCTATTATTTGTAATTTATATGATCTTCACCACACATTATACAAATAATCTCTACTCATTTGATCTAATCCTTTATTTCATTTTATCCATAATCTTATCATTTATGTTATTTATTTTTATAATATAACTCGTTTGCCGTAATCTTATTAATTAGCTCATTTACATCCAATCACTAAAATAATCCAAGTATGGAATGAGTGCTTTTGCAATTGGTGGTTTTTGGATTGGAAAGTAGAATACATAGTTTGGAGTTGGGCTTGAGTCAGGAATTGGGATTGGAATTGGGCTGAACTCTATCCTCACTTTGAACAAGGGATTGCCCCAAGTCCAACCAATATATTCAAAATTGTTTTTGATGGATTTTGGTTAAAACCCAACTATAGGGGAAAAACCATGTCTGCATACTCTCTCCCCCAAAATTCATTTAAAAAATTAAAAAAATCTTGAGTTATCATATCTGCATCAGCGCTAGATATTAAAGCCTCGTTTGAGAATACGAGATTTTAGTCAAAATAAAAAATAAAAAACTCATCATAAAAGGTTGTTTTGAAAAGTGTTAAAAAAACATTATTTTTTTACTTATTGTGAAAATACATGCTCCCTCCGTCTCAAAATAATAGTCCATTTTGAAGAATCTAATTTTTTTTTGGTAGTATAATTATTGCACTTTAAAAATATTAATTTTTCAAAATTATCCTTTGATAGTACATTTTTTTTGAGAATATCAATGCCATAATTGTACCTTTTGTATTATTAATGAATTTGAAAAAAGGAAAAAAAAAGAAATTCATATTATTTTAGTACTTGATTTTTAAAATTGGACTAATATTTTTGAACAATGAAAAATGAAATAAAGGGCTAATATTTTGAGACGGAGGGAGTATAAAAAGTAGAAATGTGATATGACCAAAATAAGTCAATAAATTAACTTTTTGGTTCTTCCCAAAAGAGATCAAAAAGTCAATCTATTATTTCTATCTTTTACATGTCTTTACAAAAGAAGTCAAAAGCTACTAACAAAGTCAATTTCCAAACAAAACCTCAAACTAAAAGTATTTTCCACATAAAAATACTATAGCCCTGTTTGGTGCAGCTTAAAAGCTGCTTATTTCAGCTTTCAGCTTAATTTAAGCTATTTTGATGTGTTTGGTTTAGCTTATAGCTTATAGCTTTTTGGAAGTCAGAAATCAGCTTATTCTTTAAGTGGGACATGAGATGCTTAATTTATAAGTCAGAAATCAGCTTATGTTCATAGTTATAAGCTATAAGCTGTTTAGACATAAGCTATAAACACTTTCCCACAGCTCTACCAAACAGGGCCTATGTATCCATCAATTTATTAAAATAAAAAAAAAATATTTTAAGTAATACCAGCATAAAAACTAGGGAGATTGACCAATAAATGCTCCTGAACTCGTGATCCATATAGTCTCAATTTTTTTTGTGATGTGTCTAGTCTTTTTGAATGTGGAATTACTCATTTGTCATTATTTGATGATATGAATAACCGTATCAAATCTCTTTAATTGTTGTTGTTTGTTGAAATGTTACATTTAAAAAAAAAAAATACATTAAAGAGTTTTTTTACATACATTCTAGATGTATCCAATGTTGTATCCTGCCCCGAATGTGACAAACCCATTTGTAATAAGAAATCCCAAATTTCAAACACACAAAATCTTGAACAACCCATAATATTATGCCCTTATTCTTTATTGGACCGAATTTTTTTTGGGAATGTGAAACACCCAACATATTTGTTTGGATTCTGGTATGTAGTTTGTCCTGGATTCGCGAGATTCAGAGTAATTTGATTGTGTTGTGGCGCTCAAACATGAAGGTGACTCAAAGGTTTGGAGTTTTACGTTGGTAATTGATAGTAGTCTGTTCTATTTTTTTTTTTTTTTTTTTTAGGTCTAAACCACCGGTATCCGGAAGTCTATAGGACCCCGACTAATCCGGTTCGAGCCGGATAGGACCACAAGGGCGGCAAAGCTCTCCCAACAAGTTTTTAACACAGTTGCGTTTCCAAGTCTTGAACCCGAGATCTTGGTTAAGCTAGCATAGTCCCCCTACCAGCTAAGCTACGTGCTTGTTGGTGTAGTCTGCTCTATTTATCACGTTGTGGGTTGTTCGGAATTCTACCGGTGATATATTTCTTTGACGATGTGATTTTTTTTTTTTTGTGGTTTCGTTTATGTATATTTTTGTATTAAATCGTAATTCACGTATAGCCCATGCACTTTTTGAGTTTTATGTTAATATGTTTTAGCAAGGGATTATGGGTTTTGATGTGTTTCACTGTTATGTTACATTCGAAATACATTTATGCGAAATGAGGATATCGCACTCACTTTGTTTGAATGTTCACACCAAAATATGTGTTCACTCGCTGGGTTTATTGATACTAGCGGCTGAGGACATACACAATCCGTGTGTAAATTCAAAAAAAAAATTATATCATGCTATAGTTTTTTTAAATAATGTATATATATATATCATGAGTATAATATAATGTATTGTAATATAACATTTGATTTTAATATATTTCATAAATAAAATATGTACAACATTATATATATACAAATCTTTTAAAATATACAATATTTACTAATTTTCACAAAATATATATATATACATTATGTGGCAAAAAAAATTTGTCACATAATTTGAAAAAAATAAGCAAGTTGAAAAAAATTTGTCCCCAATAGCACAATGTGTCAAAGTAGCTTGAATTTTTTTGATAATAATAATGAACAAAATTAAATTATAAAAATAAAAAATAAACAATCACTGAGATGTGGTTTTATATAAATAAATAAACATAGGGCTCTCAAGTTCAAATTTTGGAAAGATTGGCCAAGAAGAGTGATATTACTTAACATAATTTATAAAAAAATAAATAAATAAAAAAAGTTTCTATGATTGAGAATATAATAAATTTAAGACTCTTAAACAACTAAAGAATTTATACCAAAGAAAATAAACAAAATAAACAAATTCAAAACTCTTAAACAATTATAGAATTTATTTTTTTTTAAAAAGAAAACAGAATTTATACCCAAAACAATAAATAATAATAATAAATAATCATTGAGAATATTTGAAACATAAACAAACCAATTAATTCTAGTTATTTTTTTAAATCAGAATTTATAGTTTAGAATAATAATGAACAAAATTAAACTATAAAATAAATAAATAAATAATCAGTAAAATGTGCTCTCAAGTTTAAATTTTGAAAATATTGTCCAATAAGAGTGATATTACTTAACAATTACAGAATTTATAGTAAAAATAAACAATTAAATAAACAAAAGCTTTTATGACCGAGAATAAAATAAATTCAAGACTCTTAAATAGCCAAAGAATTTATACCAAACAAAATAATTAAAAAAAAATTCAAAATTCTTAAACAATTACAAAATTTATTCCCAAAAAAAAAAAAAAACCAAAATTTATACAAAAAAAAATAAAAATAATAAACAGTCATTGAGAATATTTAAAACATAAACACACCTATTAATTCTAGTTATTTTTTAAAAACAAAATTTATAATTTAAATTGAACTTTTATATGGTAAAAAAAATGAAACAAATTTTCATAAAAATATGAGCCTAAAATTCGCACCATAATATATACATGTTATATGATTTTTTATTTATTGTTTTTCAGTCAACATAATCAACAAATTGAAAATTTGAATTTTTTCATTTTTTTCAAAAATTACAGAATTTATATACCAAAATATGAATTTTTCAGGATGTTTTCTTTTTTTAATTTTCAAATATGTTTAATTAAAATTTATAAACTTGCATATACTACTGTTTAGGAATTACCAAAAAGAAAAATAGAATTTATACCCAAAAAAATTGAGAATATTTAAAACATAAACAAACCTATAATTGTAGTTATCTTTTTTAGAACAAAATTTATACCTAACAAGATTAATAAGAAGGATATTTTATAGTTTAGATTGAAGAATATTTAAAACATAAACAAAACCCTACCATTCTGCAAAAATTTCAATGCCAAAAATTATAAATTGAAAACTCTTAAACACCTATAGAATTTATATGAAAAAAATAACTAAACAAAAATTTCAATCACTGAGAATATTAAAATTAATGAGTTTTAGATCATTTACCTTCGGAACTTTATTTTTAAACATCTTTTAGAGTGTTCTTATTGACAACTTTCTTTGTAAAAATGTTAGAAAATAAAAATAAATAATTGATATACCGAGATAAAGAATTTGAGAGAAAGAGAGAGAATTGGGTAAAAAGAGACAATAATTAGCCCCAAGTTGGAATTTTTTTCAAAAAAAAATAATTAATTAAAATCCCTGCATTAATCTACCAATGTTTTTAGCAGTGGGGCACACGCAATGCGTGTACAACTCAAAAAAAATTATAATATAAAAATAATGGTTACTCTTTAATTATTCAATTCAAATAATATAGTGATAAAGATTATACAAAAATTAAATAATTATTTTTAATTTTAATATCTTTTGATATCCTCTTTATTATTATAATTTTTTAATTTTTTATTTGTTTAACTAAATTTAAAATTATATTGGTACATAATTTTTCAAGGTATCCTCTCTCTCTCTCTCTCTCTCTCTCTCTCCTCTCTCTCTCTCTCTCTCTCTCTCTCTCTCTCTCTTTAATTTAACATTTTTTAGAATCGTATAATCTACAAATAATAAACTACTAATCAATAAATATAAAAAATAAACAAATAAATTGAACCTTATCAGCTATAACAAATAAATTTAAATTTTTGATTTGTCTTCAATTATTTTTCTAAGTTTCATTTTTAAATTTTTTTTTTAGGAACAATCCAAATAGTTTTGTTATAATGATCATGAAAAAAATTAAATATTTATTTTTAATTTTAATATATTTTGGTGTCCTCCTTATTATCTATAATTTATTTTTTATTTTTTATTTGCTTAGCCAAATTTAAAATTATATTCGTACATAATTTCTCAAGATATCTTATATCTTTTTTTTTAATTTAAATATTTTTTGGAATCTTTTTTTTTTTTATCTACAAATAAACTGCTAATCAGTAAATATAAAAAATAAACAAATAAATTGAAGCTTATCAGCTATAAAAAACAAAGTTAAAATTTTCTATTACTCATACATAATCTTATAGGTATCCTATTTATTAATTTTAAAATGGATGAAAAGAAATAGTAATTAACCCTAGGTTAGAAAATTTTAAAAATAAAATAAAATAGTTTCAATTAAATAACTATACATTAATCCACCAGTTGGAAACAAATAAATAAAGAGTTTAGAGAAGGAGAATTGATTCATCACAATTGATATATCATAATAAAGAAATAAAATAAAAAAGTAAAATAAAAAGAAATTGAAATTAGTATAGATAGATAGTATAGATATATATTTTTTTTCTATTTGTAATTTAGATTGAACTTTTATTTGGTGGGAAAAATGAAAAAGTTTTTCATAAAAATATATGCCTAAAATCTACATTATAATGTATAGATATATATATATATATTTTTATTTGTTGTTTTTCCAATCAACATGATCAACAAAACAATAATGTATACATGGTTTTTTTTTTTTTTTTTTTTTTCTAATTTAGATTGAACTCTAATATGGTGGGAAAAAAAAATTCATAAATATAAGCATAAATCGACATGATCAACAAAATGAAATAATAATGTATACATTTTTTTTTTTTAAATTTGTAATTTAGATTGAACTTTTTATATGGCAGAAAAAATAAAAAAAATAAAAATCATAAAAATGAGTGGAAAATCCTCCTCATCATATTGTATATATATATTTTTTTGTTTCATTTGTAATTTTGTTTGAACTTTTATATGGTGGAAAAAATGAAAAAAAAAATCATAAAAATATGAGCCTAAAATCCACATTATAATGTATACATTTCTTTTTTTCTTTTTTCTTTTCAATGAACAAGATCAACAAAATGGAAACATGAATTTTCCATTAAGAAGTTATTAGTTCTAAACTGATAATTAATAAACATTAAAAATAAATAATAAATAAATACCTTTTTTTTACTAAACAATTACAAAATTTATACTTTAAAAAAACAAACAAACGAACAAATAAACACTAATTTTAAATAAAACATGTACGGTTTTTGGGCCAAAATTTGGAGATTTGGATGGCCTAGGAGGAACAATTATTTTGTATTCATATTTTCTCAAGTTCTTATGTACTGTCTAAAAATTAAGGAAGCAATAGGCTAATAGAACAATACTCCCATCTGAATTGGTTTATCAAAATTTTTATGGTACTTCATAATAAAGCAATAAAGTAATAAAATTAAAAAAAAAAAATTGAGAAACATTGTAGAAAAGAGTTTCAGCGAAATTTTTGTTTAGAGAGAACTGGAATAAGAAAAAAAAAACTTTACAGTACACAATCTGTATTTTATATACCAATAACATAAAAATAAATTATATAAAGAAAATAATTTACTTGACAGATAATAATAAAAAAAGAAAGATGAAATATACTTAGAGAAATGTGTTAAAACAAAAACACCCATAGCTCATAATCAACTCTCAATGTTACACGCACACCTACCTTATTTCTATACAAATCTGTATATCTCTACTCTCTCTCTCTCTCTCTCTCTAACAATCAAAGCCTTTGTTAAAAATGGGTCAAAGCCTCTTGGAAGCTTTGACCGTTCGGGTCATCGGCACCGACGAGAGAACCCTCATCCTAACCCACGGATTTGGCACCGATCAATCGGCGTGGCAGCGCATTCTCCCATATTTCACCCCCTACTACCGCGTCATTCTCTAAAAAAATTAGATCCGCCACTGGCACCACCAAGACCCGGTTCTTCACCTCCTCATCATTCATTCTGCCTCCGCCGCCCTTGTCCTTGGCCACCAAGACTTTAGTGGCCTTACACGTAATTTTACGGAGAGAGATTGGGGATGAAATCAAAGGTAAAGAGTTTACTGGGGCAATGGTTGGGCGGAGCAACGGCAGCAATAGCGGTAGTTTCTGGCAATGCAGCGGTGAAGGGAGGAAGAGGACTCTGGAAGTGAGCTTTGGGCATGCGTTGGCCATGGATTATTTGGGGGTGGTAGAGAGAGAAAGCTCTGAGCCACGAAATGTGAGAACAAAGAGAAAAGAGTGAGAGGGAAAGAAAGAGGAAATTGTGGGTAGTTGATTAAGGAAGAAAGTGGAAAGTGGAAAGTGGAAAACATGGGATGTGTTTTTAAATTTTTTTTTTTTTTTCAAATCACTTAAATTCCACGTGGCAATACATGGCAAAGGCTTTAAGAGACCAAATTCAAGTCTCACTTAATATAATAGTATAGATGAAGTGCCAACCATGGGGGGTGACATTCGCTTATTAATGTGTACTTGGCACACTTGCATTCACACATGAACATATAATCATGTTAATGTTACCCTGTATTTGATTGAAAGATATGAGAAGGGATTTAAAAAAAGAAATGAAAAAAATAGGTGAAATATAAATAAAATATATCTATGTTTTATCTAATTTCACATACATTTTTCTTTTTTCTTTCTAAATCTTTTTCTAAATTTCTCAACCAAACACAGTGTTAACATTTATATTTGTCCTCTATTCGTGATTGAACGCACATCTCCAAATAAATTCTGAAAAAAAAAAAAAAAAACTTTTTGATGCTTGCTTTTGTTGTTTTGATTGCAAACTCGCAAATGCAATGCATGTGTGAATTTGTAATTCGTTTCCACATTAGTAATTTGTTTTCACATTTTGTTTTTATATTGTAACTGTACAGTCCATTTCACTTTGCAAGAAAAAAAGTCTGTTTCACATTGCTTTTTGTTTGAACTTGAATATATTCGAGGGTTCTGTTATGGTGTGCAACCCTTTAGGGTTGCACACCATATGCAACCAACACAAAAGGTGTAAACAGGAGGTGTAAACATAAAACAGGAGGTGTAAGTGTGCAACTTACACAAAAGGTGTAAGTTGCACACTTAAGAAAAGTCTTATATTCAAACGTCTGTTTTGAATATAGATAGATATAAATTTAAATAGGTGGTCAACAAAAAATCAATAGATAAATTAAATAGTAAAATTGAAAATAAAATATCTTTCAAAATTAATAAAAGGACTTTTTTATTAAACTATTTCATAAAAGGTGGATCTCTCACAAATGAAAAATATTCACTAAACTTAATATCTTATACCCTATCTACTTTGAATTTTTCAACAATTTTCTCTATTATTAAATGGGGGTGTACTCCTTCAAATGAACGGGTTGGGCCAATGGGTCAAGTACAGGGTTTCGTTTCAATTATTTAAACGGTTTATTTTGTCGGACACTTTCATTCACACAAAAAGTTAGATCGATCCGATAATTGTAACTTATTCAATTTATTACACTTATCACAACAAAAAAAAAAAAAGACGACAATTTTATTTTTAAAAATAAACTAATTTTGTATTTAAAAAGGGAAATTCTACTATATACATCCCCCACCATATGCACCATTAAATTATGTAATTTTTTTTCTTTAGTTATGACTCATGAAATCTTTGGTTATACCTTATGTGTTATTTGGTTATGACATTTTTTTTCTAATTTATTTATTTTAGATATGACTCAGAAATATGAATTTATATCACTTTCTTTTTTAATTATAAGGTGCATACGATACACACTCTTTGGGGGGTGTGCATGCCTTTCCCCCTAACCATTCATTTTTTTAGTAACAAAAACGATAAATTGAATATGTTACAATTATCAAATTGAACTAATTTTTTATATAGATAAAATATATGAAATACCTAACAAAATAAACAGTTCGAATTATCAAAACCGAACTCATGATAAGCTCTACAAACTCAAATAGTGCCTTCTAATTCAAATTATAAATCAGAGGGAATCCACATCCTTATTAAATCTAGGGTAAATTACAAACATACCCTTGAGATTTGCTTAAAATATGAATTGCCCTTTGTGATTTAAAAAATTACAAATACCCCATTGTCAAAATTAATTGAAAAAAATGAAATTCTTAATTACTTTTCTATATAATGATAAAATTATCTGAATTATTAATTGAAATAATTTTTTGACATTATTAAAAACTGTTTATCAACTTAATAATTTATTAATAAAAGAGATCATTTATTATAAAATTAAAAACTTCAATGGACAATATTTAATTATCAGAACCATATAGAATAAATGGTATTTTAAGTAAAGAAGTGTATTTATAATTTATCCCTAAATCCTATAATGTGTATAAAAATAAATGATCATTAATATATTATTATTAGTGATGATGACATGTTCCAATAAAATGCATCTCTTACATAACGCATAAATAGTGATTGTAATTAATAGTGGGGGAAATACAAAAATATTTAGAGGTCCTAAAAATTTTATCAAATACAAATCAATGAAGTTTTTTATTAAATATTATTAATTATTGGGATGTAAATTTTTCAATGAATTTATATTTTTTATTCTAACTCAAATGTAATTACCCTAATAGTATGACATGAGACTCCTTACATTAGAGATGCCAACGGGGCGAGGCGGGGCCAGGGATTACACTCTCCATCCCCGATCCCCGAAAGTGACAATTTCCCCGTCCTCGCCCCCGATCCCCGACGGGGATTCATTGCCCGCCCCCGCCCCTGAAAAATCCCCGAATTATTCAAACATTTTAGATTTTTTTTTTTTTGTTCTTTTTTATCTGAAACATCCTATTCAATTTGTCAACATTTTTTCAAATTAAAAAATCTGTAAACAACCTATTTAAACATATTTGTCAACATATTTTCAAATTAAAAAATCTGTAAGCATTCTATTCAAACATAATATTGGGACTGCTCAATATGTCCATGTGTGTGTCAATTTCTGACACACTGCCAATCAAGCACTCAGCTGGAGAACACTGACAGAATAGATTAAGCCTGAACGACCTGTCACAAAAAGAAGAGATTCCGGCGGTGGTTCGTCCACCTGGGGGCACTTTGACGATCAAGTCAGTTATCTATCAAAGATAGCAAAAGTGCTTAACTCACTATTCAGAGCATAAAAAGCACTCCTTAGACCTATGAGGGTGCCTTTCTTTTATAGCAAACACAAACCTAGTCCCAATAGAAGCCTAACTTCAATGGACTTAGGATTACTGCTAATCTTGGACTCCCAGTAAGATTAGGATAAACTCTCTAAGAGTCTTATCTTTACCCAAACTAAAGTCCTCTCTCATTCTAGGACTCTTGTCCCTTATCCGCTTATCCCGGATTTCGGTTTCTTCGCAGATAATCTCAGCCTAGCCGAGATCATCTCGGTGTCATGACCAAGACACGTGACACCTCGGCTGACACTTTGGTGTCACCTCGGCCACGTGTTGTCATTCAAAAATTATGTCCCCATAACTACCCCCTAGGTTCTATTACCTCGGCATCCTGAGGTGATGGAACCTATATCATTCCTTCCTTTAATCATGACCCCGGTTTAACTTCAGCTTGTAAGTTTTTCTTAAAATTTCAACAAGTGTTAAACATGACCTCGGTTTAACTTCAACTTGTAAATTTTTCTTAAAATTTCAACAAATGTTAAACATGTCCTTGGTTTGGTTTAATTTCAACTTGTAAATTTTTTTTTTAAAATTTCAACAAGTGTTAAACATGACCTCGGTTTAACTTCAACTTGTAAATTTTTCTTAAAATTTCAATAAGTGTTAAACATGTCCTCGGTTTAACTTCAACTTGTAAATTTTTCTTAAAATTTCAACAAGTGTTAAACCAACCTTAGCTTGTAAATTCCAACTCCCAAGCATCATTCTCCATGCCCGACCTCCCGTGAAGGCCGGTGAGAATGCCCCTTTGCCCTGTCGTGCTGAGGGACTGCAGGAACTATGTTTTGCCCCCCCTTTCTGGGCATCTTTCTGTCCGTCATTGGCCATTTATTCTCATTTCTTTCCCACAGACGGCGCCAAATTGTGTGTGTCAATTTCCGACCACACTACCAATCAAGCACTTAGCTGGAGAACACTGGCAGAATAAATTAAGCCCGAACGACCTGTCTAAAAAAAAAAAGATTCCGGCGGTGGTTCGTCCACCTAGGGGCACTCCGATGATCAAGTCAGTTATCTATCAAAGATAGCAAAAGTGCTTAACTCACTATTTAGAGCATAAAAAGCATCCCTTAGACCCATGAGGGTGCCTCTCTTTTATGGCCAACACGAACCTAGTCCCAATAGAAGCCTAGCTTCAATATAGTTAGGATTACTGCTAATCTTGGACTCCTAGTAGGATTGGGATAAACTCTCTAAGAGTCTTGTCTTTACCCAAATTGAAGTCCTCTCTCATTCTAGGACTCTTGTCCCTTATCCGCTTATCCCGAATTCCAGTTTCTTCGCAGATAACCTCGGCCTAGCCGAGATCATCTCGGTGTCATGACCAAGATACGTGACACCTCGACTGACACTTCGGTGTCACCTCGGCCACGTGTTGTCATTCAAAAATTATGTCCCCACAGTCCACATGTTTTCAAAATAAATCTGTCAACATGTTTTCAACATGTTTTCGAAATAAAAAATCTGTCAACATGTTTTCAAAATAATAAATCTGTCAACATTCTATTAAAAAAAATCTGTCAACATGTTTTCAAAATAAAAAATCTGTAAACAACAAAATAATATTGGGACTGTTCAATAAAATAACATTTGTCCACAACATCTGTAAACAACAAAATAGTCCCATGCACAGCCCACACAAAAGAAAATTCAGCAACCACATCACAAGCACAGAGAATAATTAGTCCCAAGCACAACCCGCAAGGGATAGGCTGCCCAAAAAATAAAATTAAAAAAAAAAAAAAACAAATCCATTACAATATATCAAACCAAATCCAACATGAAAAAAAAGATAAAAAACCAAGATGGTTTGTCCAAATACTCATACAACCACATCACAATTTTCATCATCTCCTTCAACTTGAATTCCTGTTAAATAACAAAAGGAAAAAAAAATAAATAATCAATACTAATAATGAATATATAATCAATTAAAAAATGTTAACAATTAATCAATATTAATAAAAAAAATGTTAACAATTAAAAAAAAAAAAGATGACAACTAACACAAAAGTGGCACACGACTCATCCGAGTCGATCTCATCATCATCATATATAGTCGCATAGCCCACCGATTCCAATGTTGAATTTCCTAAAAAGTGAAAAATATGAATTCAGTATTGAAATTATTCCATGGGAATATAAAAGTGAAATAATAATATGTAGATTGGATGCAATAATAATATGAATACCTTCCATCTCCGCACCCTACAACCAACTTTGTGCACACATTAATGCTTCTAATGTGTTTGGATGAAGTCTACTACGATGTGGACTCACCAACCTTCCACTAGTACTAAATGCTGACTCAGAAACAACAGTGGATACATGAATAGCTAAAATGTCCCTAGTTATTGCCTGTAAGGTCAGATACTTTGGTCCATTAGCTTTCCACCAATTCAAAACATCAAAACCTGAAGTTCTTGGCAAAACATCATCTTCTAGATAATGGTCCAACTCTGATCTTACATTCTTCATTTTGTTACTTCTCTTTCTACTAATAAACAAATCAAATTCTGAAAGGGTCTCTGTAACAATTTCTAGATGAGTAGAAGAGTCACCAACAACATCGGTCTCCATACCAACTCGGTGCTGATACTCTTGCAACAAATCATAACAAATCTATAGAACCCTATCAACTTCATCTTCAGCTTTGTCTCCATAAAGTTTTTCAAAATAAAACTCCAATACACTCATCTTATGATCAAGTACAACAGCAACTCCAATAACACCATGTATCACTAACCAATATTTATCAAAAATTTCCACCATTTTTGATGCCATTGTTCTATTCACTTCAATTTCACAAGAGAGCCATTGAGACAGTGTCATCCTAATCTCACATAAAGCTGGGAAACAAACATTGGCTGTGGGATACTTAGTACCAGAAAATAACTCTGTGATAGAAAAAAAAAATCTTAAACCTCCCACTAATCTCTCTAGCAAACTCCCATTCTTGCTCACTTGGCACAGTCTTATATTGAGGCTCTCTAATTTTCAACCGAGAAAAGACATCCTTATACAATAAGGCAGTTTGAAGCATCAAATAGGTTGAATTCCACCTAGTTGCACAATCAAGTCCTAATTTCTTAGTATGTGGAATACGTAATTGGTTAACTGTTTCTTCAAATTTTTCTTGTCTTTTTCGTGTTGCTGTCCAATAAGCTACACTCTCTCGAATTTTCTCCATAGCCACTCGTATGACATCCAATCCATCTTTCACTATCAAATTCAAAATATGCGCACAACAACGCATATGAAACAAAGTACCACCCAACAAAAGCGATGTATTACTCAACTTATCCGTTAACATGGTAATCATGGCATCATTTGTGGAGCAATTATCAACAGTAACAGTAGAGATTTTTCTATCAATATTCCAGTCCATCATACATTCAAGCAAAGTATCACAAAGAACTTCTTTTGTGTGTGGACATGGAACATAAATAAACCTAAAATATGATATTCATAAAAAAGTATTAATAACATGCAAACTAAACTGAATAAGATAGAACTTTTAAATGATTTGCAAATTTACAAATATATACCTCAAAATGCGACTTTGCAATGTCCATGAATCATCAATAAAGTGTGGTGACAGCCATGAATCCTTTCTTTTGATTGCTAGCAGTCCACATATCAGTTGTGATTGCCACCCTACTTTTATTATGCTTCACCAAACTCAACGTCTTCACCCTCTCATAATCATAAATCTTTAACATATCACTCTTTATCGTATTTCGAGAAGGCATTTTAAACAATGGTTGAAGTGCTGCTGAATATCGTTTAAAACCAACATGGTCTACGATAGAGAGGAGATATTCATGCAAGATTATGGCATGTGACAACTCTTTCTTAGCAAAATCTTGATAAAAAAATATAAGAATTCATTTTTGGACTATCTCTACTAAAGTTGTTAGTTAAAACTTTTTGCCTCATGTTCATCACTTTTTTCCTAGTACAACTCTTACGGTGATCATGCAAATGCCTAGTTCCATTTTTTGAATCACCTCCAAGATGCTTATTACAATAATTACATATTGCCTTTCACACCCCATTGACTTGTTGTTTCTTAAAATGTTCCCACATAACACTAGGTTTTCTTTTAGTTCCTTCACAAGTATTAGACTCTTCTTCTAAATCAATAACATTTTGATTAGAGAGGGGAGACGGTGAGTTCGTAGGTGAGTTGGTAGCTGGCAATGAATGTTGTGACGCGTCACTCTCAAATGGTACTTGAGAGTTAACTGGTACTTCAGAGTTAACTGGTGCTTGAGAGTTAACATCTGACATTTTTAACCTTTATAAAAATAATATGGATTGAATTAATGTTAACAGAGGCAACATAACATTAGATTACTGGAACTGAGAAACAAATTAATAATAACTAAGCTAATGGATTGAATTAATGGAGCTAAGAAACAGATTAACTAAACATTTGAAACTATCAAAGAAACAATTAATAACTAAACTAAAACAAACAGACATAATTTCAACTAATTTGTTTGTGAATTCACAATTATATTCAGCTAGACATTAGACATAAGACATATGTGCAAGACAGACATAATTACAATTATATTTAGCCAAACAGACGATTATATTCAGCCAGACATTAGGACTTGAGACTGAATACAATTATATTTAGCCAAACAGACTTTAAAAATATAAGACATATTCATAATTATATTCAGGCAAACAGACTTTAAAAAGATAAGACATATTCACAATTATATTCAGCCAAACAGACATAATTACAAACAGACATTAGACATAATTTCAAACAAACAAATTCACAATTATATTCAGCCTCAGGTCACAATTAAAAAAAATACAAATAGATATGTGCAAGATTCAACTACCAATGAATGTTTGTAAATTTTTCCAAATCAGGTCAAAACAGGTCTCTCTTTCAATAGAATGATGAAGGTTGAGAACTCTTTTCAAAAAAAAAAAAAAACAAATCTTCACATAATTTTGACTTCAGAACACACCAGAAGTAGTAAAATACACTCAGAAGCCACAATCAATAAAGAGAAAATACCTGGATAAGCAGATTGTGTAGCCAATTTTAGTTGTGTTTCTTTCTACACACAGAATAGCAAACCAAATGTCAGTAGTGATTAGATGACAACTAAAATCAGATAACTTTGAAATATTATGTTCCATTATCTACACACAGAATAACAAGTCCCATAACTTTGACGGAAGATAATATTTTGTCATCTAAACACAGAATAGCAAGTTCCATTATCTTCCATTATCTTCTGTGTGTAGATAATATTATCTTCCATTTCTGTGTGTAGATAATATTTTAACAGATCAATAACAGATAATATTTTAAATATTTTAACAATAAACACCTTATCATATATATATATATATATATTTTAACAGATCAATAACATATCAAGAACTCAAGTGATTAGATCGAGATCAATAACAGATCAGAAAAAAAAAAAAAATAGAGGTCGAAATCCCATGACACAGAGATACTATATACACACAGATATATATATATATGTATGTATGCATGTAAACCCTATATCAAAATCCCAAGAGAGAGAGAGAGAGAGAGAGAGAGAGAGCCTTTGAAAATCGGCGGTGAGGGAGGATCGCCAGTGAGGGAGGAGTGGCGGTGAGGGGTGAGCAGCCGTTGTGTGTGAGAGAGAGAGAAGGAGGCGAAACTCTAAGCTTTAACCAGTAGTGGCGGTGAGGGAGGATGATCGGCAGTGAGGTTTGAGCGGTGGTGAGGGAGAATCAGGGGTGAGGGAGGATCGTCGATGACGGAGGATCGTCAGTGACGGAGGATCGGTGCCGTCGTTGTGTGAAAGAGAGAGAGAGAGGAAGGCGAAACCCTAGAGAGAAAGAGAGAGCAGGAGCAGAGACGGCTTTGTGTTGTGTTTGTGTTGTGTGTGTGAGTGTTCAAACAAAACCCTACACACACACACATATGTTATATATAAGCAGGGGCCAAAGAGTGATTTCACGTCGGGGGCAACCGGGCCGGGGATCGAGGACGGGATCAGGCCGGGTCCGGGGCTGAAACATGTATCCTCGTCCCCGGCTCGAATATCATCGGGGATTTGATTTTCAATACCATCCCCGACTTGTCGGGGGTATTTTTCAGGGAATAACCGCTCAATTCAGGGTCGGGGGATCGGGTCCCCATCGGGCTGGGTTTCGATTGCCATCTCTACCTTACATTAAGAGTCATAGGTGTACCACATAAAATGAAAAATCATTTTAACATTATTGTAGTATAAAAGGCCTGTGTTTTCACATTCACAGTGACCCATTAGTAAACAAAAGATGTAAAATAGAAATTAAAAAAAAAAAAAAAGTGAGCAAAGATTTGTCGTCCACGTTTTTGTAATATAAAAAAGGTATCAAGAGCCCTAAATTGCTGAAACTAATGGAATGTATAATATTTTGTACAAAATTGGAAAGTCCCTAGTTCTCTATGCTTGACTGTAAAAGGGACAAAATAAAAGCCTATATTGAACTTCTAAAGTAATACTCTTCTTTCCGTAAAGCAATGTAAAACAATAAGTCATAGAAATGTTTTTCATAACCTTTCTTCCAAGAATTTCCTTGCAAAATTCAATATAAATGTCAATTACAATACCATTCAATGTTTCATAATCTTGGCCCTTAAAGGACAACCTAGATTTCCTCTATCCTTTTCTATATATACCCCCAATATTTCAACTCCATACAGAGTGTGCAGGCACAAAAATTAAAAGTATATCCATACATTCTTTGATTTCAAACTCTCCAGCAACATGTCTCCTCTCAACACCAATGATTTGCACCAGATTTTTGACAAGCTAGACCAAAATGCTGATGGCTTTATAAGCCTCAACGAGCTCAAATGGCTTCTGGAGAGAATCGAAGTTTAGACTAGCCTAGACGAGCTTGAGTCATTAGTGGGCAAAACAAGCCTCAACCTTCTTGACTTTAAATTCTTCTATGACAGTATTGTTAAGCGTGATCAAAGTGAAGCATCCAATGAGTATGTTAATGACTTGGAAAGTGATTTTTCCAAGGCTTTCAAGGTGTACGATTTGATTGGTGATGATTTCATTTCATGTGAGGAGCTTCAGAACGTGTTGTCACGATTAGGATTGTGGAATGAGTATTGTGTTAAGGATTGTAAAAACATGATTAATGTTTGATACGAATTCCAATGGGGTGCTCGATTTTGAAGAGTTCAAGAACATGATGTTGCACACCAATTCTTAAAGGCATTTATTCTATTTATTTATTTATTTTTTTTTTTGAGAAATTTCACTTTGGTATTAATTATTTGCTGTGATTGTGATAGGTATTGGTCATCCAGACTTTTTCATTAGGTTGAATTAGCTAGAATACAGACTTGGTCTTTGATAATGTTATTGTTATTGTACCTTTAAAATTTAGTATTGAATTGTTGTGCAATGCATATAGTGATTTGAATGTAAAATTTGTTTATATGTGTTGGCTATATATTTTGTACAGACCTGTCGCAACTTGACTTGTGGATCATAAAGGGCAATTTGGAGAATAAGAAATGGTCTCCAATCATCAATAGACGCATGGCAACTTATAGTAGTGGCAATGGATCCGCGATACATGTGAACAGTCAGGATACTCAGGGTGACATGGCCAAACGGCTGCTTACAGTTTAAATTCAAATTTATGAGGGAAGCACAACCATAAGAGTGGAAGAGTAAAAGCAAACTGTTCAAGGCCACACTTAGTAATCAAGGAGATCATTTCAACAGTTATCACCTATTTCAACGGTTACTAGCCACTTCGGCGGTTATCTTCAGAGCCTATAAATAGAGGAGAGTGCTGATAATGTGGAGACGCAAAACCAGATCCAGAAACCAGTTCATTTACTTTATATTTTCCAGTCTTTTAAATTCCAGTCTTTACATTACTGTACTGCACTTCAAATTACTAGGAGTAATTCTAAGTTAGTCTGTTGCTGTAATCCCCTTCAAAGCCGTAAAAGTGTGAAGATACAATTGTAAACTTTTATTTACTTAATGAAAGATTGATTTCTAATACTGTTGTTCCCTCTTTCTTTTATTCTACTTAGCCTTCTTAATTTTCTTCTAAAAAACTAAGCCACCAGTAAAGTCCTCTTCATTGATGCTAAAAGAATTTTGAAGCAATCGTCTAACTAATTAGTTGGCATTTATTAATTTTTGTAAAAACTTATTGATCATTACTGGCACGCTCAAATTACAATTTTAACCTTCGAAAGCCATCAACATATATTTTTAGCACGCCTAGTGGGACTCTTATAATGGCTAGACGTAAGAGATAAGAAGAAAATGATCACCCCAAAGAAGGTGTAGAAAGAGATTTAGATGTACAAAACCCAAAGGATAATGTAGTATCACATCCCATGGATGTGCTTGTCTCAAAGGATCCTCCACAAATGGTCGAAGAGACCAGCACTTCGGGGCATGCAACATATGTCCAAAATATTGGATAGGCCCATGAAACTGGATTATCAACTGTCTCTTCTACCCAACCAATGAATCCATGGGGAGGGTTAGTCAATGTTATGGGACAACAATTAATGTATATAACGGAAAGGTAGGCAACATTCTTTTTAGATCAAACGAATTCTCATCAACCACCTATCATAAGGCAAGTTGAAGAAAACATGAATTCGCTTCAGCATAGATTGGCTCGAGATAAACAACCTATGCAAAGTAATGGACATACTAGTGGTCAAACTAATAATCAAAACCATAAGAGACCATCACCTATGCCTCAATTATGGTACGAAGCTCCTTCTAGACCACTGACAAGTTAAAATGCACCCATGCCTACCAATGAAACCATACATATTGATGGGTTTGGAGTGACAAAAGGAAATGACATGTGAGTTTTATCGAATCCTATGTTTGAACCCATGCCTGGCACACGAGTGTTGACCAATCTTGTGTTCGAATTCAAACCTGGGGGGTTGGAAGGAGTTTCTACAGTTGGAAGAGAAACAACACCTATTTCTTCTCCTGTAGTTTCCTTCGTAGTACCTTTTGTAGGGAAAATGCCTGCCCTAAGAGGACAGCCATACCCTCAACATCAACCAGCACAGTAGGGACAATCCGTTCCAAATGTGCCTTTACATGGACCAAGAGGGCCTCAAGCACATGAAGTTCCTCCAAACCCTGTATATGTCCCTCCAATAGTGGCCAACTAGCACAAAATATGGTTCCTAGGGACCAAATTACTGACATTGTTAGAGAGATTTGTAGACCCATAGCCCGGGTGGTCTAGACTCCTGTTTACAGAAAACCTTACCCGGAATGGATAGATAGGATACATGAGTACCCAAGGGGATTTAGGATACCAGACTTTGCCCTCTTTTATGGAAATGGAAACCAGTCAACCATGGAGCACATTGCCAGGTTTACGGGCCAATGTGGTGAATTTACTAACAATAATTACATGAAATTAAGACTTTTCCCAAACTCTCTAACTGGGACCGCTTTCATATGGTATATAAACTTTATACCTGGTTCTATCCAGACTTGGAAACAAATGGAAGAGGTATTTGATGCCCAGTTTTTTGAAACAGAGCTTGAAGTATCTATGGCAGACTTGGCAAGGTTGAGCCAGAGGCCTGATGAAAAAGCTGCTCAATTCATTGCCAGATTCAAAAGGGCACGAAACAAATATAGGGTCGTACTACCTGAACTTGAATTTGTAAGATTAGCCCAAAATGGACTAGAGTTTAGGCTCCGAAAGAAGTTTGATTTAACAGAGTTTCGAGACCTAGTAGAATTAACTTATAAAGGTACTAGATATGAGACTCTCCTTAAAGAAGAATAAGATCAAAGTAATGTATCTTATAAGACCTATTATAGGGACCCTAATTTTAAAATTGATGCATCAGAGATTATAGGACAAGAACCTATGATCTGTGAAGCATTAATTCAGAAGGACACCACTATCAATCAATAGTTTAAAAAGAAAGATCTTCACAGGAAATATTCTTTTGATATATAAAAGTAGATGACATATTTGATCACTTGTTAACAACTTATTTTTTAAAATTGCCTAAGGGAGTTAAGATCCCAACTTCAGAAGAAATAAAAGGCAAAATGTACTATAAATGGCATAATTCTTGGTCTTATTCAACTAAAAACTGCCTTGTTTTTCAAGACAGGATTCAAGAGCAGATTCGGAAAGGAAGATTAAAATTCCCAACCAAGGCAGAGAAGGCAATAGGAATTGACATTGACCATTTTCCATAAATCAGATAAGCTGCAGCCAATGTTGGCACACTAACTTTCCTTACCCAAAAAGTGGAGAAGAAACTTTCTTTGAAGGAATTGGATGAGGAATGCACGTGGCTGGCCAAAATGCCTTTAAAAAGAATGCATTTAAAAAGAATGCATAATTTTCACCAGCAAGTGGGCAGAGCTTCGTAGGCCAAAAGGATGATCCCAACGAAGTGCTTATAGATGATGACTCACTCAAAGCAACTGTTATGCAACGAATGTATCCCAGATGCAGGTTGAGTTACAAATGCCTGAAGGGGTTTCCAGTTTATGGGAATCAGTATTACAAAGATATGCAGAGAGATCGTAGGCTAATCAATGCCCACAACAAAAGGGCATATCCAAGGGGTCTTAACCAGCAACCATCCTTGGATGGGCCACTAGATGCCAGGAATCTGTCGAAAGGCAAGAGAACTTTGTATGGAACTAGGCCACCAAACTACTATAGAATGGCCAGTAGGCCTGTGAATAAGCCTGAGCTTAGCTCAAAACAGGGAACCAAGGCCAGTGATTGGCTTCGAAGACAAAAGCAACAGGCCCTACGGCCGGCACTGTGGGTTCATTGGTGCTAGGAACACCAGGTTGGTTTGTCATACAGAATAAACCTAAAATGATACCAACCCAAGGGAAGGCCTTTATAGGCAGAGACAAAAATCTCCTTTTGTGGCCCTCAATAATGGGGTCCTACTTAAAAATCCAAAGACAAAAGAACCGGATATGGTTCCTGTGATCTCTAGATCTCAGAAGAGAAAAATTCAGCGAAGGTTCACTTAATATTAGAGGGATCTTAAAGGGAATAGTGAGGGCACCTCTTTGGTATAATCAAGAGGTCAAGTGAGAGAATGAAAAAATTCGAAGCCTAGTCCCAAGGGTAACAGTTATGCCAGCAGAAAGGAGTTGGCCAAGGTCCATATTGAACTAAAAAAAAAAGAGAAATCAAGTTTGGTAGGCCTCGAAAAGGCTTTAATGGAGAGTGATGAGGACAATGAGACAGACGAGAAAATTGAACCAGGCCAAGAACAGGTATTGGTTGAAGAAGATATGTTCAAAGCCTTTATAACTGAATAGACAGTATCTGTGTTCAAGATAGATCAACAACAGACTGTTGTCAAGGAGCCTACTAACTCAGAAGTTCCAAAATGTAGGACGATACACCCTAGGCATCTGGTCAGGCTAACATAGAAGGAGAGCAAATACAGCCAGTGGTACAGTTTGGCTCATTTTCTTCAATACCAATCAATATGGTATACGTATTGCCTTAGAAATTTCAAGTAGAAGAAGGAAATCAGGAGGAGCAGGAGGATGACCCTATAAAAGTTTCCAGCGAGGACTCAAAAGCAAGCACAGTTTAGGAGGAGTTTGAAGTAACCAGGTCTATGATGACTGATGAAGAAAGTGAAGAGGTAAGCATAGTTAACCTATCATATCCCTTTGAATATCACACATCATCAATGACTCAGCATGTTAATCCTTTGTTCATTAAGACATACTTCGATGGAATATAAATGAACAAGGTACTAATGGATAATGGGACAACAGTAAATTTGCTTCCTTGTTCATTTTTGAATAAGTTGAGCAAAAGGAATCTTGGGTTGATCCCAACAAGCATGACCATTGCTGGTTTTGCTGGAGACAAACAGATGGCCCAATGCATATTACCCATTAATTTAAGTATGGGAACAAGGGATTGTATGGCTGTCTTTTTTGTCATAGACAGCAATGCCAAATATAATGCTTTGCTTGGTAGAGATTGGATGCACACCAACAAATATGTGCCCTCCTTTTACATTAGAAAGTGATGATAGCTTTGAGCAATGGAGATACAGAAGAGATAATACAGATCCACAGCCCTTCATTACTTGTGTAGATTTTGCAAAAGCAAAGTTATATACTAAAGGAGTGGTTCCACTAAGCATATTGAGGAAGCTTGATAGAATAGTTGAAGTAACGGCTGATGAGGAGTTAGCCCACCTGAAACACTTGGTACAAGAGAGTGTAGATGATGAATATGACTATACTATTAAGAATACCAACAATACCTGGTTGTAGGCAAGAGGATCAAGAAACCAGACCTTTGGCTTTAGTGAAGTTCTTCACATTGGACATCAAGGCAATAGTCCAGAAGGTTCAAAAGGAAGAAAAAGAAGCCATGATGATTGGTTGCTACAAACATGAGCAACAGGAGGCCAAACCATTGGCTTTAAGCAAATATTGTGCATTGGACATTGAGACTAAAGTCCAGGAGATACAAAGAAGAGGCCCTATGGACAGACTTTATCTATGAAGAAGGAAGCAAAGAGGCTGAGCCAGGCGAGGTTGTGATAGAATAGGATGAGAGGGTTGTTTCGAAGCTAGTAGAAGCTGAATGAGAGACAATGGTAAGAACTCAGATGTAAGATTTTTAGAGAAGATCAATCCAGGGGATGCATCAGTATAACAGCCTACCTCTATAAGTGCCTGGTTAGATCCTATAGATAGGAACCAGTTATTGGCCCTGTTGAAAGAATATAAGGATTGTTTTGCTTGGTCTTACAATGATCTGCCTGGATTGGATAGGTCATTAGTGGAACATAAACTTCCAGTTAAGCCAAATTTTAAACCATACAAGTAGAAGCCTAGACGAATGAGTCCTGAGGTGATTTAAAAGGTGAAGGAGGAGATTGCTAGGCTCCTCAAGGTAGGCTTTATCAGAACAGCTAGGTATGTTGAATGGTTATCCAACATAGTGCCTGTAATTAAGAAGAATAACAAATTGAGGGTATGTATTGATTTTAGAAATCTGAACTGAGCAACTCCAAAAGATGAGTACCCCATGTCTGTAGTGGATTTGCTGGTAGATAGTTTAGCAGGACACGGGATCTTGTCAATGATGGATGACCATTTTGGCTACAACCAGATATGCATATCAGAGGAGGATGTTCACAAGATAGCTTTTAGGTGTCCTAGGAACATTAGGACCTTCGAATAGGTTAAAATGACATTTGTGTTGAAGAATGCTGGAGCAACATATCAAAGAGTAATGGGCATCATCTTCCGTGATCTCATTGGGGGATACATGGAGTGTTACATTGATGATATCGTGGTAAAATCTCAGTCTATGGAAGAGCATCTAGTCCACTTGACAGCAGCCTTCGAAAGAATGAGGAAATTCAAGCTAAAACTCAATCCACTCGCATGTATTTTTGGTGTGTCAGCTCGAAACTTCTTAGGGTATATAGCACACAAGAAGGGAATACAGATTGATCAGAACAAAGCCAAAGCCATCATTGAGGCCAAACCTCCATCAAGTAAGAAAGACTTGCAAAAATTCATTGGTCAGGTTAATTTCTTTGAAAGTTTATTTTTAATACTGCTAGGAAAACTAAAGTTTTTTCTTCTCTGTTGAAGTTAAAAAATGAAAAAGATTTAGGTGGATAGCAGAGCATCAAGCTGCTTTTGAAGGAATAAACGCCTATTTGGCCAAACCTCTAGTGCTGATGCCACCATGGAATGACAGACCTTGAAATTATACATTGCTGTAGCTGAAGAATCATTAGGAGTCTTTTTGGCTTAGGACAATGAAGAAGGCAAGGAGTAAGCAGTATATTACCTTAGTAGGTTTTTAAACTCTTGTGAATGTAAATACGCAGCTGTTGAAAAGCTGTGTTTAGCTTTCTACTTTGCAGCAATAAAATTAAAATATTATCTTTTGCTTTCTATTGTCTTGGTAATGACAACCACAGATTTAGTTAAACACATGTTATCTAAACCCATATTAAGAGGAAGAATAGGCAAATAGATTTTTTCTTTGTTAGAGTTCCATCTGGAATATATTCCCCAAAAGGCAATGAAATGACAGGTATTGGCCAATTTCTTGGCTGATCATCCATGCCAATCAGAGTGTCAAGAAACAATAGAACTTGACACAGCAGATTTGGAACCATGGCATATGTGGTTCGATGGATTAAAGGCTAATGGTCAGGTGGGAATTGGTGTTGTGATTAAATCACCCCAAAGAGCAGAAACCACACATGGTTTTAGAATTGATGAAAATACTTGTTCCAATAATCAAGCTAAATACGAAGCCTTGATTATGGGGCTTGAGATACTTATTGGTTTATAGGCTCATGCAATTGATATATTTGGAGATTCTCAATTGGTAACTAATCAAGTAAAAGGGATCTTTAAATGTCAAAGTGCAAGCATGTTACCATACTATGTTGATGCTGTACATTTGCTTTCCCATTTCTTAGTAGTAGATGTAACTTATATCCCAAGATTCATGAATCACAAGGCTAATAATGTAGCCCAGAAAACTTCGAATTTCAAAAGAAAGGATAGTAATATTCAAATAGATATGGGCCAAGCAACATATCAGAAATTGATACCATCTTTAGCCAAACGGGGTTTATTGGTAAAAGCCAATCAAAATGACTTGGAAGAGTAGGATTGGAGGCATCCTATCATTCAGTATTTGACTGGCCCATCTTTGAAGGCTAGTAGAAAGCTTAAGTTACAGTCTCATAGTGTATGGGAATGCTCTTTACAAAAAAGGGGCAGATGGTCTCTTATTAGAGTGTTTAGGACCAAAGGAAGCATTGACTACCATGGTTGACGAGCATGAGAGCATTTGTGGTGCTCACCAGCTTGGAGTTAAGATGAGATGCTTGCTTCGAAGGCACTCCTATTATTGGTCAATCATCCTTAAGGACTGCATAGAATACGTAAAAGGTTGTCAAGCATGCCAAAAGCATGGTATGATAAGACATGTTCCAATAATTGATCCACATGCAATGGTGAAGCCTTGGCTATTTAGAGGATACACAGTGGATATGATAGGGAAAATTTACCCACCTTCTTTGAAATAACACTATTTCATTCTAGTAGCTACAGACTACTTTACAAAGTGGGTTGAGGCTAAGCCTTATAAAACTGTGGACCAGACAAAAGTAATTGATTTCATCAAGGGATGGATCCACATGTTTGGTATTCCACAAACCATAACTGTGGATAATGGAACTGTGTTCGATGGAAAGCTAGTAAAAGTTTTCGTAGCAGAATTTGGAATTAGTCTTATTAATTTCACCCCCTATTATGTACAAGAAAATGACCAAGCAGAGTCATCGAACAAATCCTCAAAAAAAGGAATACCAAGGGTTGTTGAGGACAATCCTAGAGATTGGCATAACTCACTATTAGATGTGTTATGGGCTTATAGGACTTCCTAAAGATCATGCACATGAATTACCCCTTATGCCTTGGTATATGGGCATGATGCAATGTTACCTGTTGAGATCAATATAAAGTCTTTAACGGTCAAATGCTAGGATCACCTAAGCTCTAATCAGTATCATCAAAGCATATGTTTGGAATTGGAAAATGTAGATGAGGCCATAATTTTGGCACTAAACAACATCCTTTTACAAAAGAGAAGAGCAGCCAAAAGATATAATAAAAGGGTCCAACACCTTAGCTTTGATGCAGGGGACTTGGTTTGGAAAACAATACTTCCAGTAGGAATTAAAAGTCACAAATTTGGCAAGTGGTCACCTAATTGGGAAGGGCCATACCAAGTCCATAAATTCTTGCCTGGGAGAGCCTACCATTTGAAGAACCTAAATGGATATGTGTATCTCAGAAAAATTAATGGTGGATATTTGAAACATTATTATCCAACTGTGTGAGAAGCACAAGAAATATAGGAACCACACACAAAATATCAAGAAGAAATAAGAAACATTTGGGTAAATAACAGTGTTTCATTTCATAATAACCCAAGTACATCTTGCCACAATTTGGCCCAAAATTCAATACAATGCTTCAACTGTTTCTTTACAATAAGTTCTCTACTTATAAGTGCTGGGGACAGCTGAATAGTAGTATTCATCTCCTGTTTACGGTTTGATAGCCCCTGGTGAGAGGAATGTAGTTTCTGTGCATTTTGCTCCAAGGCCAGGTTTACTGCTGCTAGCTCATTCTCTAATTCTGCCTTCTTGTGTAGTAGCTACGCTTGAAGTTGTGTGGTAGAGAAGTGTTGTCCCTTCAGCATTGAAACTTCAGAGTATACATGAGAGACAAACTCCTTGTCTTTTAGGAATTCTTTCTCTGCAACCTAGGCCAATTAAAGAATATTGACATAGAATTTGATGGTTGTTGCTGCCTGAGACAAATGACCTTTGAAGGTAAGATTTATCTGCTCAAAGAACTGGCAACAATTGAATAACCCATTCTTGATTGTTGGCTTTTCTAAGGCTTTGAATGAGATCCTCGAGAAAGTCCTAATCAACTCGAGACAAATGCCTAAATCCACCTGAGGAAGAGGAATGGTGGATTCAGCAGCAGAAAAGCCTCTCATTATCTCCAGAAAGGAGTCAACTAAATCCAAGGGCTCAGCCTCATTACCAGATGGAAGGACTGGTGTAGATATGCCAAATAAGCTTGCTAGTTGGCCTTCGAAGATGTCCATCTCTTCCTCTGACAAAGGGGAGTGTGAAGGAGCCACTAGTGGAAGGCAATGCTGAAGTGATTGGTGGATGACAATGAAAGGAAGATGCCTCAACAGCATCAATGGTCTTAGCCACCAACAGGTCCAAAGAAGCAGGACTGGAGCAAGGTACTGAAGGAAGTGTTAATAGATTGCCAGTGCCATCCCCAGAGGTACTAGCTGTTGGGGTAGAAAGGGAGTAACAGCCGTACTCTTAGGAAGTAAAGGGCTGGCTAGGACTCTAGAAGGTATGGACGCAGGCAAAGGTAAGAAAATGGTCACTAGGGGCCAATTAAGTAATTTGACAAGGTTAGGAGAAGGGGAGGAAATGATGATTAGCAAATCAAGCTTAAAAAGAATCAAGGAAGAGGCCATAGGGAATGTAGAGATAGAGGTTAGGAATATCATCTGTAGTAGCTCTACACTCATTGGAAAGTTGGTATCTGCTTTCCCTTTTCCTTTCAAGGCCTTCTTCAAATCTGCAGAGCTCAAAAATGATCCCTCAATGCTTTGTGCAGGAGAAAAAGAAGGCATCAAAAAAGTTATAGGTAGGCTAGCTGCTGTTGCATATCAAAAGAAAAGAGGTATAAAAACAAAGCTGAAAAAGTAAAGTAAAGCCAGAGATGTTGTGGAAAACAAGGAGAGTTACCAGCAGTTGTAGTAATGATAGTTGGAGAGCTACGAAGGGTATGATGTTCAGTAGCTTTACTTCTCCTTGCAGCTTCCTGCTGTGCTACCTCGACAACAGCAACTTTCTCCTTTAAAATCTTATGCTGCCTCTTCTTCTCAGATCTTTGGAAAACAAGGACCTCATTGGCCTGTTCCTTCTTTACTGCCTTAGTAGCTGTTTCATGAACAACATCTATGGGAAGCTGGGTAGTAAGGGAAGTTGGCCTCTTCCTTCTTTTCAAAGGGGCTTCTTCTTCTGTTTCTACTTTTGAAGGGACTTTAAGGGCCTCCTCCATAGGCTCGAGCTTAATGTGGGCCTTTCTCTTTTGCTGCTTGCCCTTTAGTGTGGCCAAAGTTTGTGCTCTCTAAGATGAGGCCTCTTGCGGAGTCCTTATACCAATAAGAGAAGCTTTAAGTAAAAAGAACAGTATAAAGAAAGGAAAGAAAAGGCAAGAGAAAGGACAGAACAGGTACCCTTTTTGACAGCAGCCCTGGTAATTCTGGGTAAAGAGGCTGCAGTAGGGGCATAAGTAAAAATACTACTAGCCTTTTTGGATTTGGCTTGCCTGCCTTGGGATGGTAGATCCAAGTTCTTTAATAAATCTGGGATGGAAGTAGCAAGCTGCACCTCCATATTAGCAAACCACCAGTTCTTGAACCTAGTCATGGCCCTACCATAGCCAGTGAAAGGCACAAATTCGAAGGTGGAGAGATCTTTTTTGAACTTGACTGCTGCTTCATCCAGCCTGGATTTTGGTACCTTCAAGTCTCTGGTGTCAAGATCAGAATTGGAGTGGCTACAGAGTGGGATAGGAATCCCTTGGCTAAGCCCAAATTGTCTTGCAAATTGGGTAGGGTTGTAGGCTTCAAAGATGCATTTGTAAGCTCGAGGATTTAAAGTGCCTATGAAGAGCTCCCTTGGTAGTAGAATGGAGGCCTACATTTCTTTGTAGATAGGCTTGGAGCAGTTAGAATTAGCCAAAAAAATCCCTCAACCAGGCTGGCCCTACAGCAGCATCGAAGGGGCTGAAGAGGGAAGGCCGAGTGGCCAATGACAAGTGTTGAAAGAAACAAAAATAATATGCAAAGTTAGAGGGATATAAAGAAACTCTAGCATATTTTTCTTCATAAGTTGTAGGATCTTGTACCAAAAACCTTAAGTTGTGAGAATGGAGGTCTGTGAAGTATGCAAAGAGCCAGAGTTGGAGGATCCAAATTGGACCCCTTTGATTAGGCTCTCGAGGCCTCTCATAAAATTGGGAACAGATCCTACATACATGGCCTAGAACATAAGGGGCCAGAGCCATTCTCTTCCTTGAAGCTAGAGCCTTGGCAAGGGGGACAAATTCAAGCATTATTTTCTGGGGAGGAAATATAGAAGACGAATTTACAAAGCCAATAAAGAATGAAAGAAAAGAACTCACGGTCGGTCACAGGACCTTCCTTCTTATTCTCAGAGGCTAAGAAATCACTATAAGAAGAATTACAAGAAGGAATAAAGAAAGAGACCTTAAGGTCTGGGTAGTGAGGGCCAAAAGTGTCACCAGTAGATGAAAGCCCTAGAAGGTGGCACATGTCAAGAACGGTGCAGGCCATCATGCCATACTAGAATTGAAAGAATTTAAATGCAGGGTTCTAAAAACAAAAGGCAGTGGGGATAAGAAAAGGGTTTTCAGGAATGACAAACCTAGAAAAACGACAGGCATCGAGAATGCAGAGGTTCTCCAAATCTTGTTCCCGAGCTTCGACTACTCTATCATACCACTCTTCACACTCAATCTTCAATATGGGCCAATAGCGGTGAGGTCGGTTAACCCTCCAACTTCCCCAGTTGTAACTTCCTTCGTAGAAAAGGTCGTGCTCTTTCAAGCGTGGTATAAAAGAGGAAGTGTAGCAGAAGCTTCCTTAAAGATGGGGCCAAGAACGTATTTCCCTCGAGCGTGGTGACGAGGGAGAAAGATTCTCCCATCAATCATGCTATGGCCTTCTGGTGCCCCGTATTTGGCTATCTCTTCAGTAATGCATCTCCTCAAAGCCACTGAGGGACGTAAATGCTCAACAATAGGTACTTTGGCAGGGGAAGAAGAAACCATCTGTGAAGGATTGAAAGAAGGGTGAGGAACGAGTAAGAGAAGGGTAAGAAGTTGAAGTTAGCAACAATGGGAGTGAGAGTGGAGACTGGACAAACAAATAGGTAAGAGCGCGAGAAATCGGGGCTTTAAACCTTCCTGTCCAAAATTACCCATTTAACCTGACAGGTCAAATAGGCTCAAGTTATTTGATCGTTTATTCTTGACCCATGTGGGAGTAAGGCCTTTATTTTAAAAGTCCTGAAAACACATTTTTTACCTTCTATAATAATAAAAAAAAAAGTGTTCATTCGAAGCAGCACCTTGGTACCTTGTAAAGGAAGAAAATATGCTTCGAAGTGATTAGCTTGGCTTCAAAGTGTTTAACTTGGCTTCAAAATGAGTAGTTGGCTTCAAAGCCAGTTTTTTGTTAAAAGGCTCAAAACTATACTTTAACTCAAGTAAAGTTAGAGCATGTTTACCAATTCGAAGGTCTTAAAAGTATGATCCCAGGCGTTTTGCCAAAGAAGTTTTCTTTCCAAAGAATATTTTATTATCTTTTGAGAAAAGAAAATGTACTTTTAAGTGCTTTATTTGGCTTCGAAATAAGGAGGTACTGTGAGGCCAATACTTGCTGGAATAGTGCGAGTGTTTTGCAGATTAAAAGATTTGCAAATAGGAAAAAATGAAACCCATGTATTTAGATTTCAAACATATGAAAGTACATTCCTAGACTTTCTACTGAGCAAAGCCCTTCGAAGGAGTATATTGTCACTTCTTGAGGAAAACTATGCAGGCTTTGAAATAGATAGATTGCTTCGAAGCTAATATTTGTTAATTATATCAACAAGTTGAATGACAGAAGTCATATATATTGACAAATACAAACCATGTAGCACGAAAACCCAATTTTATTGATGCAAATATTTACTTTGGAAAAGCCTATTTGGCTACATTCTCAATTTCATAAAAGTAAGGGATAGACAAGGTTACAAGGTCATAAAAACTTTGCTTAGCAAAATTCAATAAATACGTGTTCCTTCTCTAACCTTTCCTTTATCTTATCTAAATTTGGTTCATCTATTGATGAGCCCTAATTTGGTAGAAAGTTGTTGGGCCCTCATTTCAAATTTCGTTTGCTTCAAGGCTTTCTCCACTTCATCCATCCCATCCATCCCACACAATTCCTCCATATCAACGTCTTCCCCATACTCTGAATTAGGCTTCTTAAAGTCTTTATACTCTTCAAGAAGATTTTCTGCTTCATATTGAGTTTGGATGCGAGCAATGGAAATCTCCTCCAATGATTCGTTGGTGGCCAAGGCATTCTTGTGCCGGTTAAACAGCAAAGGGAGCTGGTCCAGAAAACTGTAAAGTTCTATTTGAGCCACAGGTTGAGGTTGTGACTTCGAGCGATAAGGTCACGAGCCCATAGAAAATTCTTTTGAGGAGTATCATCTTGAAGGGCTTTGAAAGATAAATGAGAAAAGGCAGCAAGCAAAGCCTAGGCTTTATACTATTGATAAGTAGTTGACAGAGCTGGAGCCTGATAGGGAGCAAAATGCTGGCTTTCGAAGAGTATAAGTTTCAATTCCTCAATCCAATTAGGGTTAGGAGGAAAGGGATGAGCAATGGGGTCCCCTCCAAAAGAAAGTGGAAATTGAGGCTCATTTACACACTCTAGCCAGTCAGAAAAACAAAGTTTTGCTCTCTTGGCCAAGAGTGAGGGGCTCATTCCCAAAGCTTTGATGGGGTGAGGGGTCTTTCGCACTATTTTGGTTGGCAAGGTAGAAATATACCATGCCGAAAGAAAATTGTCTTCGAGATAGCGAAGATGGTCAAATGGAATATAGGGATATACCACAAAGCTACGCGAAGAGGGAGGAATTACAACGAGGTCATTGAATTCAACAAATCTGTGATAAATTCGCTCCCTTGTTTGAAGTTAGGTTGGTGTTGGCCAAGCATTCCAACCAGTATTTCCAGTAGAAGAAGAGCCATCTTCATCCCATGTAAAAGGTTTTGGAGTAGATGAAGAACTTTTAAGATCCATTTGGGCAAGTTTTTTTTGTCTAAAGGCTCATATTTTGCGAAAGCCTCCATAACTTGTATAAATGAAGGAGGATAAATATGGCTAATAAATGCATGGAAGTTTTTTCGAGATTGATCATCATTGTGCAAAACCTCTTCGTATGCTTGATCAATGAAAGAGATGGCTTGATTAGCCATCAGAGATGTATCAGTTCCTTCGTTTACATAGATAGTGGAGGTAGTGTTCAAGTACAAGGGAATTTAATGAAGTTCAGTGTTTTGAACATTGCTTGGAGATAGTTACACTTCCAGGATAAATAAATTCCATGCACGTCCTAGGACATGGGCAAAGCGCATTGATCCACTAATATTACCAAGTATTGGCTATATTAGTGTGGGAGGTAATGTTGGCTGTATATTTTATACAGACTTATCACAGTTTGACACGTGAATCACAAATGGCAATTTGGAGAATAAGTAACAATCTCCAATCATCAACAGACGCATGGCAACTTATAACAGCGACAATGGATCCACGACACATGGGAACAATTAGGATACTCATGGTGACGTGGCAAAACAGTTGCTTACAGTTTAAATTCCAATTCAGGAGAGAAGCACAACCATGAGAGTGGAAGAGTGGAAGCGAACTGTTCAAGGCCACACTCAGTGATCATGGAGATCATTTTGATAATTATCACATACTTTGACGGTTATTAGCCACTTCAACGGTTATTTTCAGATCCTATAAATAGAAGAGAGTGCTGATAATGCGGAGACGTAGAACTAGATTCAGAAACTAGTTCATTTACTTTATATTTTCCGATCCTTTAAATTTCAGTCTTTACATTCTTGTACTGCGCTTCGAATTCCTAGGAGTAATTCTAAGTTAGTCTGTTGTTGTAATCCCCTTCGAAGCTGTGAAAGTGTGAATGTACAATTGTAAACTTCTGTTTACTTAATGAAAGATTGATTTCTGACACTGTTGTTTCCTTTTTCTTTTATTTTACTTAGCCTTCTTAATTTTCTCCTAAAAAACTAAGCCACTAGTAAAGTCCTCTACATTAAGGCTAAAAGAACTTTGAAGCAATCGTCTGACTAATTGGTGTAGACGTCCCCGAACGTCCCGGGAGGATGAATTCCCGTTTTGTTCATTTGGGCTCGCTACAGTTCAGGACTCAATGTCACGGTCCTGTATCTAATCTCGCAGAGTGCAATGCAAGAGCGATGCATCGTCAAAGAGTCCAAATCTGGCAAATCGTTTTGGAAAACATATTTTTTTGAAAGAAGTGCCAAACATGGACTGCTTTGCCAGATACAGAGTCGCCACCTAAATATTTTTTAGAGGGGAATTTAGGAAACCCTGACTCGTTTGCCTAAGGCCACGTGTCCGTCATCACCAAAGTTGCCTCGGCTTTGGAACTTGGGTATGATTGGGGAAGGTCAGCTATAAGCACCCCCGCTCGCCCGATCCGAAGATCGGCCTCTACTAACCATGATATCTTGTTTTGAAAACATATGCATTCTTATTCCGGTTAATTAGCTAGAATTTACTATGTGATGCGCACAATACAAGTATAGACTAGATCGCCTAATTTGGAACAAAGCATTGCATATCCGCCCGTTTGGAAAGTGGTTTGAAATTTGCTACTCGCAAGTAAGCTAAAATACGGATTTCAACGAGTTGTTCTAACTCAAACAATCCAACCTTCACCCACAGGCATTTAGGCAGTTATATCACATAAGCACATAGCCACATGGTAAGCATGCTGTCATGTTAACATTCACACTCATGCGAGATGCTAAAGCATAAAAAGTTTACCTAGTACTCCAAGCCAAAACAGAAACTAGTTAGTAATCATATGCATGATCCTAGTTCATGTGAAGATAGCTAATGCATCGCATACAAAATGTAACTAGAATAGGCTCGGCTAATCCTAGTATGGCACGTGGAATGCAACAAATAACACGTATTCAAGTTAGATTTGAAGTACTATGCAGTTAGCATGATGCGCCGAGCCCGGTGCATGTAATACAAATGAATGGATGCACGCATGCATAGCATAATGATGCTAAATTAAATATGCCCTAATACTAACTATCAAAGCAGGTAAGTAAAAGGGAGAAAGAAGTGGGGATTGGAATACATGCATACACGCACCCACACTTATTACAAATTCGCCCTCGCTCGGAGGGACCAAAAGAATATACAAATTAATTAACCTACAAGCTAATTAAATAATACAGACCATTTAACTAGTTAAGCAAATTAACTAAGCTAAGGAAAGCATTAAAAGGCCTCAGGAAGAGGGATGCATGCATGCTCGGATTGACTTCACTGAGAAATCCAATGCCATGTGCAAGCTGCCTCTGTTTACCCTGCTCTGCTCCTCTGAGGATTGCACAAGTCCCAAGGTACACTCTTTGGACACTGTGGAACACCCCCGGCCAAGGGGAATCATCACCGGCCAAAGGGAAGTGGTCATCGACCATCTATGAAGCCATCGGCTATGAATGGGTGGCCGGCCGGCAGTAGAGATGGTCGGCCGACCATGTATGCCTGCAGAAACCTGTTTTGACAGCAGCAGAGGGCAAAACATGGCATGGCAATGCATTTCAAGCGATGTTTGCACCAACCACACTCCTTATCATGTTCATGACTCAAAGGAGCTTAGTACTCGGCCCTCGGACCATCAATCGCGCATTTCAATGCGTGATGGCCCAAGAAGCCAAGTTGCACATTTTGATTTCAAATGAAATGCAAACCAAACATCCAATGAATCCTAACCTCTATCATGGTCAATCAAGAGGCGAGGAATGTATGCAAGATGCAACCTAAGCATGCAAGCCTAGCATGCCATATGAACATGCAAACAAGCAATGATGCTACTAAGGCAACTAGCATATTACAAGATGCAAGGACAAGCATGCCAACAAGTGTATGACTTCATTCAATCATGTGACAACATGTGAGGCATAACACGTGCAAGCATGCAAGGCAACTTAACATAAGATGCATGCCAATTGTAATACCACTTAAACATGCAACAACATATAATAAGCCAAGTATACAATCAACACACAACGTGAGCATTCTACAACATGCGATGGATGGTCTTATACCAATTTGGGCAACTCTCAAGTGAGCCCAAAACAACGGCCAACATGCTCTAGAATGAAGGCTAATGTGCATACAAACATGCATGCATACAAGGTCCAACACTTAGGCATTAAAGAGCGACTTTTAAGCACACTTAAAAGAGGACAAATATGGACTAGTGGCATGCATACTAAGCTCTGAAATCATGTCATAAAAGGTGCCAAACCAAACAAGCAAGACAAGCAAAGCATGAAACAATGTCCCAAGCCTAAGGCTCACCAAAGAGGTATTGAACTACACTTAGCAAAGCTAAACATGGCATGATTTGAACAACCAAGATCAGAGTTTTAGCATGTTAAAACAAAGCCAAAAACACATTGACATGGCATCCTAGAGACCTAGACATGATGGCATACGCAATGACACATTCATGGAGCATAAGACAACAACCTTTTAACACATTAAAGGGGCATCAAATGCAAGCATACAAACACACCATGGGGACTGAAATGACATGGCAAGTGGTTCCAAACCACTGAAACAAGGCAAGGATGGCATGCTAGAAGGGTCAATGCTCAAGGCATACAAGAGAGGTTGCATGGTAGCTATACAAAGCAAGCCATGGATGGCCCAAATAGCCAAAAACAGACCTTTAGCATGCTAAAAAAAGCATAAAAGCTTCACAAAGCTAAGCCAAAAATATGCTAGACACAAGGCTCAAAGCACAAAGCATGTTAAGGCAATTCATGGCATTACAAGACAAGTATGCAAGGCAAGTATGGTGTGTCTAAACCAACTTAAAATAGTGCTATATCATAGCAAAATAAGCACAAATAACATTTAAGACATGGCCAACATGCACTTAAAAATGGTGCTCACATATGAGGCAAGAATGACACATTTTGAAGACAACAAGGAGAGGGGATGGCCCTCTCCTTCTTAGGACCTTAAACCACCATCCTCACCACTGAAATCCCTCAAGATTTCAGTGGTGAGGAGACCCAAACAAAGTGGTCCCGGAGCTCACCAAAAATGCACAAAATAGGGGCCAAACAAGGCCTAAGAGGGGTCAAACAATCCCAAACAACAAAACACCCTTAAACAATTATTTTAATCAATGAAAAACAAGACTTTTATTAGTTATATACAAAGCCTAAAAATAGTTGCAAGATAGGCAAAAAAGCTATGCAAAAATGGGGTATAAAGGGCAAGAACACTCACCCTTGAAGAACACTTCCAAGATCACAAGACCAGACCTCTTCTTGGATCAAAACCAGCTCAAAAAGTTTGAAAACAAACCTCTAATGCCTCAGCAACTAGGGTATAGTGTAATACTAGGTGTTTGTATGCAAAACTATGAACAAACACACACTTATACACAATGAGAGGAAGATATAGAGATAGAATAGACACACACTCAAACCCTAATCTCAGACCTCTCTCTGGAATTTTTGTCACCTTTGAGGAGGAGGAGAAGGCCTCCATTTATAGAGATTCACTCTTGCAAAGCTTATAAAACAAGCTAAGCAAGAGTGAAATCCCTCTATACACGTGTATGGAAGGGGGGCAAAGTGGGTGCCAGCTAGCACAGCTAGCACAAAATATCTGCCAAAAGCAGATGCACAGTGGTCGGCTAGCCAAAGATGCCAAATTGGCCAAAACAATGGTCGGCCGGCCACAAAGAGTGCCGGCCGGCCAAACATTTGGCCGATGGCAACAAAACAATGGACGGTGGCCTCAAGCCATGGCCGGTGGGATGTGGGGATGGCCAACAAGCCATTCCCTGCCCCTCAAAAACAAAACACAAGTGTTTGGTGCAAAATCAAACACAAAACAGTCGAGTCGAGAGATCCTGAGGCAAGGCGCGTGGCCGAGACCTCCGGGAACTCAAGACGAACACGAATATGGATGACCACCGAGTGTTCAAACGGTGACATCCAAGTCTTGAGGACGGTCAAAAATGGGGTGTCTACAATTGGTTAGTATTTATTAATTTTTGTAAGAACTTATTAATAATTACTGACACGTTCGAATTACAATTTTAACCTTCGAAAGTCAAAAAAACTAACAATATGCAAGTCAATTATGCCAATAGTTGTTTGGCTTTGGCTGTTTCAAGAGTATTTGCGTGTCCGTAGTTTCTTGATATTGTCTTTTTATTGTACCTCTCTCAGGAAAAAAAATGAATGTCCAGTTGGATTCTCAGGGACGTATTCATTATTTGATAAGATTTAGAAAGTGACTTTTCTAAGTTTATCTAATCATTATGATTTTATTGTATTTGTTTTTAAAACAATGAGCGATAAAAAATGATTTACAAACATGGTTGTCTATTTTTCATTAAAAAAAAATAAAAAATAAAATTGCATACTTATACTTATCAAAGTTATTTAATTTTTTATGAGTAATATACATCTTTAAACTTACAAAATAATTAGATTAAATTATTAAAGTGGAACCTATAATAGACCCATGAACTTGGACAATATTTGGGACGAAGAGAGCCAATCACTTTTAATAGTATAAGGGATAAAAAAATCTCAAATAGGAAAAAAGTATGCAAAACACAAAAACAAAAAAAAAAAATCTTCAAATTTAACACTTGTATCAGTGTCACTTAAAAAAGGAATCTGAACTATACATACATTATTTTTCTTAGTATTTTTGTATCTTGAGTTTTTAGTCCCTAACTAGTTATTATTATTATTATTATTTTTTTATTTTTTTTAAGAAGACACAAGATTGGCTGCTAATGTTCTAAATTAATCACTTTGGCGACACAATATTTAAAACAAATCTACTAAATTAATTAGTTGGTGACATAGTATCTAAAGCAAATCTTTTAAATTAAGACAGTAGCTTTTCTTCAATCCAAAATCAGATTAGAATGTGTTGTTGGGTCTTTGTGGACCCTCCATAGAGCCCACATCGATGATCTAAACTATTCAATGTGTAGGACTCATTGAGTACTTCATCCCTGCAAAAAATTTCATTGATTGGATATTGATAGCCACTTAATCAGATCAAATTTGTGTCAATGGTAAGTATGATTTTAAAAATAAATTATTGACACAAATGTGATGTGTTCAAATGGCTATTGATATTAATATAATTTTTTTTACAGAGATTAAATATTCGACGAGCCTTACACATTGAACGGTTTTGATTATCAAAATAGACCCAAAATAAGTCGGACTGATCTATCCAATTAGAATACCCAACTGAAAATATTCTAGATCTTAAATTAGTATCAATCCCTTATCACCATACCATTAAAAAAACATGTCAACATGTCACTAATATTGTGACACTTTGTACTTTTGGGTTTAGAATTGCAGTAAGGTGTAATCGAGAGTTGTTAAGGTTTGGTGGATATATATATGGGTGTTCTCATGTTTTATTTTTGGACTAGGGGTTGTTAAGAATTGGGGAGTATAAGGTTGTTGCTTTTTTGTTAGAACGGATGCAATTTCGGGGACGAAATTTCTTAAGGGGGGAAAATTGTAACGATCTAAAATTTTTCCCTCAGCTTGAGCGGGGGAGTTGACGCTCGAGCGGACTTTTGAGGCTCCCAGTATTTTTGCAGTCTGCCCGAGATTCTGAGAGTTGTGAATTCCCGCTCGAGCATAGGAGTGGTCGCTCAAGCGAACGACTTTGTTGGTCTGCGCGCTCGAGCGCAAGATTGGGCGCTCGAGCGGTCTACATAGTTGAGTTTGAACTTCTGAGACTAGTGAGATTGCTCTTGACATTTTTATAATTGTATTTGGAGCCCTCTTGTTTTAGTTTGGGGCATTGATTGAAGTGGTAACATGATGGTAAAGTAAGATTGGACCAAAAACTTTAATTCGAATAATTTGCCTACGATCAGCCATCACTCTTTTGCCCTTTTCTTTTTCCACACTTTGAATTTGGGTGTGAGGCTTGAACCATTGGAAAGCTTGTTTCCGGGACTTCAATTTGAACACAAGAACGATGAGAGAGTTATGTCTGTTTGAAGTTTTGGAATCTGTGCAAGAAGCAAGTAAACTCGAGCGGGAAAAGAGATGCTCAAGCGGAATGCGCGAATTCAGCGACTTAAAAAGTGATGTTCTAGATCATTCCTTACACTTTGTTTTTCCCTCTTCCTTCCTCTCATCCTAGGTCCGAAAACCTAGCCCTCAAAACTTTGATTTCATCCATTTTTACTAACAAATCCACCATGGATCTTGCATCAAGGATGAAGAACAAGAGAAGATCAACATTTTCAACCGATTGGATTTTGGATTTTGGATTTTGCGAAGGATTCTTCTTGGAGCCTTGATTTCTTGCTTGATTCTTTAGGTAGGGGTCCTAGTTCTTCTTCAATACTTTCATTAATAGATAGATTTGTGGTATTTTGATTATATAAATACAAAATCTACACTTTTGAGCATGTGGTGTACATCATGAGATTTGGGGGTTTAGGATTTGAAATGTTGGGGGTTAAGCTTGTGGATTATGAACCTTAGGTGTATAATCAAATTGGAATTAAAAGAAGTGTGAAAAGTTTTCATCTTTCTTGAAATTCTTGATTTTTCTTGAAAACCCTAAGTTGATTCATGATGATAATTAATGATTTTGCCCAAATTGAAAGTAGAATCATGAAATTGAGGTATTGAATTGTATATATATATAAGTTTAATTGGATTTTGGAAGTGTTTGAAAATTATGTTAAAAATAAGCGAATGAACCTTTGTTATGGGCATTGTAAATCATGCTATAATATGAAATGAAATTTGGGGGAAAAGATGTGTTAATGATATGGATGACATAAACTTGGTTATGGAATGTTGAAGTGGGATTCAAGAATTTATCTTGAATTATGTTGAATTGCAAATAGTGTTGTTGAATTAAGTTGTGTTGACTTATGTTGAATTAAGTTGTGTTGAATAATGTTGAATTGAATTGTGTTGAACTATGATGAATTGCGTTTGAATCAAGTTATATTAAGTTTGAGTTGAGTTGTGTTGGGTTGTGTTGAGTTTGGGTTGAGTTGTGTTGGGTGGTGTTGTGTTGGTACCCATGCGGGGAGTTGAAAAATGTTTTTTTTTCGGTGCCCACGACCGTCAGTATAATAGCCGGTAAATGTGGGGGATGGTTTTAAAAATTGAAGAAAAAGGTTTTTGGAGGCCCACGTCCCGTCGTATAATAGCCGGCAAATGTGGGGGTGGTTTGAATTAAAGGTGCCTAATTGCCCTGTCTAGGCTCATCACTGGACGAATGTGAGAAAATGTTTTTGGGTGTCGACACAGTCCCGCTGTATAGTAGCCGCCGAAAGTGGAAAAATGATTTTTGGGTGTCTACACAGTCCTGCCGTATTGTAGCCGGCAAAAGTGGAAAAATGAATGGTTTTCGAAGATGTTTTAGGTGCCCACATCCCGCCGTATAGTCGCCGACAAATGTGGGAGATGGTTTTCAAAAGTTAAAAAATGGTTTTTGGAAAAAATATGGCTTTTGGAAGAAAATGGCTTTTGAGAAAATGGTTTTTGGGAGTTCACTTCCCGCCGTATAGTAACCGGCGAAAGATGGAAAGTGTTATGAATTGGATGCCCGCTATCCCACCGTAGAAAGTCAGCAAAAGGTGGATTGTGTTGAGATGTGTGTTGAGAAGTGTGTTGAGTTGATGATGTTAGTTGTGACTTGTGACGAATTTGTGAAATTGCATATTCATGTGTAATTCGGTTGAAAGAGGAAATGTGCATAGACATTATTTGTAAAGAATGGAAACCAAAAATGGGTAAGGGGATTATGGATTGGTGATGATGAACTTAATGAATTAGTTGTGACCATAAAGATAAATTATGAGTGTTGTTCTGTAAATAAATTAGGGAACTTGAACGTGAATTTATGGAGTTCTAAATAAATATAATGAGTAGAAAGGAAGAATGAAAGACAAAGAGAAATATTAAAAATGAAAATTAAATAAGAAATATTTTGGGAATTTGTTAATAATTTTTAAATGATGTTGTTTCTTAAATATGTTTATTTCACAAGGAACTATAGTTTTCTAAAGTTAAGGGGTGATTTTAATGGCTTAAGGTTCTTCTTAAAAGTGTTTAAATAGTTTTTAAGAAAAAGGTACTTTGTTTATGGTATTTTGAAAATTATAAAATGTCATCCTACTATATGGTATCACTCTGCATGCATGATCATTTCTATTTGTGTGTTGGCTATTGATTTAGAACTATGAAATTCCTACTGGGTATTAGTGCTCACCCCGTTGTTGTTTTATCTTTTTACAGGAAGAAAGTTTGGATTCTTTGATTGAAGATTTATGGAGTTCTTGAGTCCCTTTGTGTAACTTCATAGTAGATGTAAAGGAAATTTTGTATTTGTATTTATTTATTTGTAGCACAGTAGGAGATTGGCATGTATTGTTGTCATTGTAATATTCATCGAGAGAGGGAGAACTTGTATGATTGTATCCCTATTATTCAAGGGTATTGGATACTTGTAAAAAAAAAAAAAAAAAATGGACATAAATTAAAGACTTTGGTAATGATTTCGAGTAATTAAAAATTTGGGGCGTGACAAATATGAAAACTCAAAAAAATTGTGATGCAAGTGAAAATAAATATGGTAAAAGTTGATATACTATTATTATCAATATTGCATGTTTGATACTCGCACTTTATCTGATGCGATGAAAATATGATTTTAAGAATAACATTTTTTATAGAAGAAAAAGTTTTTTTTTGCATAAAGTGTTTTTTTTTTTTTTTAATGGTTATAATGTTGAAGCCGATGTGATAGTTGTTATAAGAGATGTGGTGGACTATTAATGAGGAGTCCAGATTATCTGCCATGGTTTCCTGCGGTGGTTCCTACGGTGGTCTCTAAGACGTCGTTTTGAAGAAAACGACGTCATTTTATTTAGTGGTTTTTTTTTTAATTCAAAAATTTTATTTCTCTCATTTCTTCCTTTTTCCCTTCTCTGTATCATCTTCTTTGCTTTGCACCATCAATTTAAGTCAATGAACCCTAGCAGAGAGAGAGAGGCATCATGAGAGGCGACTGAAAGTTGGAGTGAGGAACTGAAAGAGAACAAACTCGAACTGAGAGAGAAACTGAGAGACGAAAGAGATGGCGGAGATAGAGGAGCAGCGCAAAGGATCGCAGACAACGGTGAGTCCGGTGGCGATGCGATGGCAGGAAGGCGACATTACAACGACGATGAGGTCTATTTCATCATCTTGCTGTTATATATATATATATATATGTATATGGATAGATTTGTTGTTATATATATAGATATATATGTATAGATTTGTTATTGATTTTGGTTTGGTTCAGTCACTTAATCTGTTGGGGATTCATATATGTTCACTCACTGAAGTGGGTTCGGTTCACTCACTGAAATGGGTTCACTCACTAAATAGGTAAATTTGATGTTCTGTATATATATATAATTCAGATTTTTGGGGATTCATATATAAATTATATTTGATTGTTGGGTTTGATATATTTGATTCTACATAAATTTGTTGTTCTATATATAACAGATTCAGATTTTTGGGGATTCATATATGAATTATATTTGACTCTTGGGTTGGATATATTTGATTCTTGGGTTTGATAGTTAATCACATTGATCTGTTCTAGTGGATTCATATTTATTGTTAGATAGTTAATCACATTTATTTGTAAATATTATTTTTTGATTCATACATTTATTTGTGGATTCATATAATTTTTTTCCATTATATATATATGATTCAGATTTGTGCAATTCACCCCCAGAACCTGCAATTCAGTATAAATGTGGTTTATATATATGAGAGAGATGTGTAAAAAATAGCAAAAATAGAGAAATTGATTGTAGCAATCCCAGTTTTGCCACTTCGCTAAGTATGGCGGGGATCGAGCTGCCCGGTCAACTCGCGGGGGTTCAAGGGGCAGCGCCCCTTGGTGGGTCATAGGGCAGTGCCCTAGCGGGGTTGAGGGGCAGCTCCCCCGAAGCAAAAATGAAAAATGCATTAGAAGTTGCTTGTCTGCTCGAGCGGCCGTTTATGCGCTCGAACGGAGAATGTTTGGTTTCAGAAGTTTGGCCTGTCTGTAAAAGTACTGGGAAAGTGTATTTGACGCTCGAGCGGGGCTTTCCAAGCTTGAGCGGACCATGTTATATCAATTCGTGAATCTGATATTTCAGATCACTTTTGTATATCTCTCTCTCTCTAAAAACCCTTTCCTCTCCCTTCTCTCTACATTTCCCCACGCCAAATTGGATCAAAACCTTGATTTCTCAAGATCTATTAGAGTTCTGCCATAGTTTCTTCATCAAAGTTGGTTAACTTCTCAAGGGCTTCGTTGTGTGCAATGAAGATCGAGTTTTGACACCGTTGATTTTAGGGATTTCATCTCTTTCTTCTTCAAAACTTGATGTAGGTATTTTCTTAGAGTTATATATATGTTTTTACAAGATCTATATGATTTTCGAAATCATCTTTTGATAGCTTTGAAAATTGATTGCTGATTTAAGAAGTTGAGCGATTTTGAAAGTGGGTTTGTCTGTTATTCTTTTAAAATGATCTTATGGGTTTTGATCTTCGTTGATTGAAGAAAAGATGATTCTGGAAAGTTTTCTTTCAAAAGATTTGAGTTGTATAGTTTTGGTGAGAAAATCTAGAATTTAGGGATTTTTTTTAAGAGACTGAAAATCCATGAATGATATTGTTATATTTATTTTGTGTGTCAAAATAAATGAATGTTTGGAAAATTTCTTATTTATATTTATATAAATGATGAATTTCAGAGAATATGAGAATTATTGTTCATTTTGGAAATTATTGCTCAAAACGTTGAAATAGTCTTGAAATGACTAATTGTTGAGGATACTTGAGAAGATGGAATTGTGTTATTCATTGGATGATGAATTGGAATAAAAGTATTTATATTCATCTTGTGTTATTGGCATATCAATTCATTTGATTACATTAAATTTTGAAAGTTGATTTGAAAACTTGCATTGAGAAAAGAATATTGAGAAATAAGTTTTCATGGAATGGTTTTGGGGTAAGTATGTTGGTAAGTCTTGATAGGTGGTGTAGATGATATTGAATAAGTTGGCCTGAGAGTCCGGGGTGAAAGACCGAAAACCCGCGTGGATAGGTATTGAGCCTTCCAATTAATACTAGTAAAAATGACAAATTGGTAGTACTTGTATAGTCTACTTGCAGACACCGGCCTAGGAATTACCAGAGTCGTATTTACCGCTCTTAAAATAAATTGTTAAGTTTTGAACAATTGAAATTGCATGACATCATTGAGCATGATGGTTTTCAAAAGATGAAAATGTGATTTATCTTCAAAAGGGGGCATAGCATGGCATGTGCATTTCATCTCTTGAGACTTGTATAAAATGTATATACTTTGTTAAGGATTTCCTACTGGGCTTTATGCTCGCCCTACGGGATTTTTGTGCAAGAAAAGATGTGGTGATGCTGCCTAACTAAAGGCGAGGAAATGTGTGTTGAGAGTACGAGACTCTCATTTTGCTGTGACTCTGTGTGTAAGCCAAAGGCTGTATGTGTGTGAGTTTGAATAACCGTTTTGTGTAACCAGACTTAAGCCTTGGAAACTTGGAAACTTGTAAACCCTTGGGGGTATTTGTTTGTTTATTTACTTGTTGTTAGATTAATGTATTGTTGCATGAAGAACTATTATATCATGTAATGTAAGTTTGGAGATTTATATTTGATTTTTCCTTGAAAGAGCCATGATTGTTGTATTATCATTTGGGTTAGAAATTTGGGGCGTTACATTGATTATTAATGATACTGAATTGTAGGTAATGGGAGAAAATAATATTGTTGATGAGTTGGCCAATTGTGGTTGGATGCTGAAAGTGGGAATGTCATTGGACTCTGAACAAGCCGCATATGACTTTTACAATACGTATGGGGGAAATGTGGGCTTTAGTAGTAGGAAGGCCTATGCAAATAAGAACAAACATACGAAGGAGATAACATCACGGACATTTGTATGTTACAAAAAGGGAAGTCGGGGTATTGACAAACGAGATCCACTTGTCAAAAATCCAAGACAAGAGGTAAGATGTGGTTGTGGTGCCCGATTTAGTATCAAGTTATATAGAATTTCAGGAAAATATATTGCTTGTGATTTTGTTGAACATCATAATCATGATCTTGTGCCTTAAGATTGCATTCATATGTTGCCATCCCAAAGAAAAATATCTACCACCCAAGTAATTGAAGTAGAATTGGCTTCAGAATCTGAAATTCCTCTTAGGTCTACTTATGAACTATTTGGTAGGGAATCTGGTGCAAGAGTATCACTTGGTTTTACGAAATTGGACCAAAAAAATTACTTAAGATCAAAAAGACAAAAAGATTTGGAATATGGAGAAGCGGGTAGTGTGTTGCATTACTTTCGTAAGAAAACTGTAGAAAATCCATCATTTTTTTATGCAGTCCAATTAGATTGTGAAGAGCAGATAAGTAATATATTTTGGGCCGATGCTCAAATGATCATGGACTATGCTCAGTTTGGTGATGTAGTGACCTTTGACACTACTTACAAATTAAATAACAAGCATAAACCTTTTGGATCATTTGTTGGATTTAATCATCATCGAGAAACAGTTATATTCGGTGCAGTTTTGATGTATGATAAGACTGCTGAATCTTTTACATGGTTCTTTCAAATTTTTCTAGAGGCAATGTCAAACAAAGCTCCAAAAACTATTTTCACAGATCAAGATGCTGCGATTGCTAAGGCCATTCCAATTGTCATACTCGATACAAACCACTGACTTTGTACGTGACATTTGATGCAAAATGTTTTCAAGCATGTAAGTTCTGTTTTCGATGATGTAGAGGTCAAGGCTGTGATTTCAAAATTTATGCATGACATCGATGATGAAGAAGAATTCCAAATACAGTGGGACCAAATGCTTGATAAGTATGATGCACACGACAATCATTGGTTAGAGCAAACTTTTCGCGTGAAAGAGAAATAGGGATGGCCACATATTATGAATTCTTAGGCAGCTGGAATGAGTACTACTCAACTTAGTGAATCCTTCAATTCCTTTTTGAAGAATTGTCTGAATTGTGACCATAACTAGATGAAGTTTTTCATGCATTTTGAAAGGGTGCTTTATGAGAAGAGGTATAAGGAATTGGAAGCCGAGTATAATTTGTCCCAAAAATTGCCAAGGGTTTTAATTCCAACTTTGATGTTAAAGCAAGTGGTAGAGATTTACACAAAAACAAATTTTGAAGAATTTCAAAATGAGTACGTGCAGTCTATTGAAGCATCCATTATAGGCACTATTAATGATGGTGAGAGTACCATATTCACAATAAGAACAGTGGTAGATGGTAAAAAAGATAAGGATGTGACAATGGATAGAGGTGGTTCTTTGAGTTATAGTTGCAGGAAGTTTGAAGTGAAAGGCATACTGTGTCGACATTGTGTGAAGGTGCTTAGAGATATATTCAATGCAACGGAACTTCCTCTACAATATATACTCAAACGATGGACTAAAAAAGCAAGGGCTGAAAGTGTGAAAGATAGACGTGGGTATGAAGTGAAGGTTGATGTGAAACTATATCAAAGTGACCGATATCGGTCATTAATGACCATGTTTAGAGCAATAGCGAGTAGAGCCGCTGAAAGTGAAGAAACTTATCAGTTGTCAGTTTCAAAAGGCGAAGAATTGAGTGCAATGGTTGAAGACAAATTAAGTGTCCACATTTGTGGTCAAGTGGAGGTAACTGATTTGAGAAATTCGTCAAGCAACACATGCCCATAGAGTGATGAAATAGATTATCCAATCCAAGCTAAGAGATTCAAGAAAAGAGAATCAACTAGTAAGGGAAGGAGGATCAAAGGCGGGATGGAAAAATCTATTACAAAGAAGAAAAAGATGCAATCTATTCAGGTTTCGACATGAAAAATTGCATATTATTAAAATACACTAGATTAATAAACTAAAACAATGATTTTTTTATTAATGACCCACTTTCATTATGGTTTTTCGTTGTTTGTAGGGTGTTGCTGATTATACTCCCCAATGTGAATCTCAGCCTCCTTTCGGCATGGGTAATAATTCTATTCAGGTAATACTTAATAGTAATGTGGTCTTTATATGGTTAGTTTTATGAATTCCTTTCATTCAGTTCGTTCACTATTATGAAATTATGAACTATCCAGATGACATTTAATTTTTGTTATCTTTAATTGGTTTGCTTGGCAATGTAGTCGGGTGCTACTAATTATACTTCCCAAGGTAAATTACAACCTCATTTCGTCATGGGTAGTAATTATTCAGGTGATATGTAATAGTAATGTGGTCTTTTTATGGTTAGTTTTATGAATTCCTTTCATTCAGTTCGTTCATTAGTATGAAATTATGAAGCATTTAATTTTTGTTATCTTTAATTGGTTTGCTTGGCAATGTATTCGAGTGCTACTGTTTATACTTCCCAAGGTGAATCACAACCTCGTTTCGTCATGGGTAGTAATTCTATTCAGGTAATATGTAATAGTAATGTGGTCTTTTTATAGTTAGTTTTATGAATTCCTTTCATTGAGTCCGTTCACTAGTATGACATTATGAACTATCTAGATGGCATTTAATTTTTGTTATCTTTAATTGGTTTTCCTGGCAATGTAGTCAGGTGCTGCTGTTTATACTTCCCCAATGTCAATCACAATCTCGTTTCATCATGGGTAGTAATTCTAATCAGGTAATATTTATTTGTGTGCAAGCTTTTAAGAAAATGTGAAATAATGTTTCTTTTTTTTCAAAATTTGTGTTTACATACTTTATATTGGTTGTATTTAGGATCATGGTGTTGGTGTCTATATTTCTTAATCACAAGCTCATTTCGTCATGGGTAGTAATTCTAATAAGGTAATATTAATGTTGAATAATGTTTCTTTTGTTTTTCAAAATTTTTGTTTACAGACTTTATATTGGCTGTATTTAGGATCATCTTTATGATGTCTATATTTCTCAATCTCAACTTCGATCTCAAGTTCTCATGGGTAGTACAAGTGTTCCTCATCTTTTGTATAGTACATATGATGTGACTTATCATTGGTTACATAGTTTACATTAAAAGGGTAGTATACATTGTAATCAAAGTTTAATAGATGGTTTGGTCTATTGTAGGGAAATGACACGCCTCAGTCAATGCCTTCTATCTATCCCACTCATAGATCTTTTCAGGAGTTGCTTCGAGGTACAAGTGTTTAATACTTTACAGTCCAAGTCTCGCAAGCGTCATATAGTCCTGCTGACAGTTATGTAGATGGACATCCCTGAGAAGTTTATTTTATCTTCATTTGTTTTGGATAGATGTATTTTGTGTTGGACATATTTGATTTGGTTTATTTTGATTTAGACTGATTTATTTTGTGTTGGATAGATTTGGTTTGGTTTATTTTGTGTTGGACAGATTTATTTTGTTCTGGATAAATTTATTTTGTTCTGGATAGATTTGGACATATTTATTTTGTTTTGGACAGATTTGGACAGATTTATTTTGTGTTGGACAGATTTGGTTTGGTTTATTTTGTGTTGGACAGATTTATTTTGTTTTGGACAGATTCATTTTGTTTTGGACAGATTTATTTTATGTACTTGTTTTGGACAGATTATTTTTGTTTTGGACAGGAATGAACTACCAAGTCCCATTTGTGTCCAAGGCCATTTGTACAAATGAACTACCAAATCCCATTTGTATTGCAAATAACAGAGGGCATAGATTCATTTCACAAGTTCAGAAAGCAAAGGCCTATCTTGATAAGAACAAGTATAACAAACAATAACAATATAAAAGAATGAATGAAAAGATTGAATCAGAAAGCAACTTTAAAACCCATAAGTTCAAAGCTGTACAACTTTCATTGACAGAAACAAAAAAGAAGCACATCACATTCGTCAAGCATAGGTAATTTCATTAAGCTTTACATATCAAAACTCTAAGTTTAAGGTTTACTAAATTCAAAACCCAAATACAACCACCAAAAAAAAAAATCAAATAACTAAAAGGTTACATTCACTTCAGTAGTGCTATTAGCATAGTAAAACCAACCAACACTATGGTTGTCAACATAATCAGTTTCATTGCTTCTTGGTTTGCCTCAACTCGTTCTAATCTATTTATAATTTCATTGATTTTGTCAAAATCATAATCATAGCCTCTCTCATCTTCATTCTTTATATGACTAGCTTTACTTCTCTTTTGGATATTTGATGCATTCCTAGTCGGAGCCGCTCTCCACGCAAAGTACTCGCACATCCTATCTGCACACTTGAAATACAGCCTCCATGGATTTTTCTCTGATTCTGATATGAACAATGCAGTTTTTTCTCCACAATTGCATCTTCTATTTTGCAAATATCCAGCATCAATGTTTGAATGTATTGACATGATCCTAGTAAGAGCATTTTATGACACAATCAGACCATTACAACTTAAGACAACATTCAAACAAAGATGTAAAATAAAACAATAAAGTTTAATAGTGTTAGGAGTGAAGTGTTGGTAGTTCAAAAATTCTCGACCTATTTCTCCACCTTTAGTATAGAATGCATGTCAGTGTTGATAGTTCAAAATAACCATTGTCTCTCTCTTGTTTGCTAATATTTATGAAGTAGAAGACTTCACACATTTTTTCAGTCATTTTCAAGTACACCACTTGATTTGTCTAGCATGTTTGTTACTCACATTGTCTAGACTTCAAAGTTTCATTTATATATTTATTTTTAAATTAGGAGTATGGTGGAGCATTAATGATGTGCACTTTATTTCATTAAAACAAATAAAGGTTGAGATTTACAACAAGAATTCTCTTCTCCCTTTATTTTCTTGTGTTTTTTTATTCTTAACATTTTATGAAAAGAGTGGTATGAAAAAGTGGTTCATGAACATTTTAGAACCGTAAGAGTGGTATGAAAAAGTTAAGTTTGAATGTTCATACCACTTTTACCACTGCTAAGTTAGAATGCTCACTAACACTGCTACCAATTCAAGCTTAACAGTCAAACTAGTATGAAAAAGTTAAGTTTGAATTTTCATACTACTCTTGCCACTGCTAAGTGAGCATTCAGATTCATGTTCATTCTTAACATTCTTAATGCCTCATGTTCATGTTCATTCTTAATGCCTCATCCTTAACATTCTTCATGTTCATGTTCATTCTTAATGCCTCATGTTCATTCTTAACATTTCATTTCCTTTTGTTTCCATTTCCCTTTATATTACAACTCTATATTTCTGGGTCAGGAAATCTTAACTTTTTAAGCTATGAAATTTCAATTTCATTTGGAGACATGTTGCATTCTTAGCTTACTCATAACAGAGTAGGTACTTGAATAGATTCTTAGCTTATTGTTGACAAAGGACCTTTGATAGTAAAGAAGTAAGCCTCCTTACAGCTAAGTGGAAACAAATTAAGAGTGGTTCCCTCAACATTCTATGGGCAAAGAAGAAGAGGATTCTTGAGGCCTAGATTAATGTCATTATTCCAACTAAAAAAGATGTAGCACCAACGAAAATTTGAGACACTGAACTGAGACAGAGACTGGAGAATGTAAGACAGGATGAAAGGAAAAAAATCAAATGCTGATGAAACAAAAAAATTGGAAAAAAATTGAACAGATTAAACACAAATCTGTTTCCACAACAAACCCTAGATCATCAAAAAAAATTGGAAAAAAAATTCAAATCAATAACAAATCTGTTTTCACAACAAACCCATCAAACTCAATAAATCAAACGCATCTATTTTTTTGAACAATAAATCAAACTATGGAAACAAATCATACTTATATATATATATAAGTAAAAAAATTGAGAATGAAAATGAAGGGACGAAGGGAAAAAAATGAGAATCAACAAACGGACCTCGTCGCCGTTGCCTCCTCTTTGTCCGTCTCTTGCCACTTCCACTCGCCTCACCACTGCCTCTTCTCTTCTCCCTGTAGTCACCTCTCCGTTCGTCTCACTAGGGTTCAAACACCAGACAACAAAAAGAGGCTGAAGAGCAAAATATAAGAAGTGAGAAAAAAAGAAAGGAAAAAAAAAAAAAAGTGGTTCAAAACGATGTCGTTTTGAACCACCGCAAGAAACTACGACAGAGGATTGGGACTCATTAATGAGCGATTGGGATGATGATGACAAGATAATGTGGTTGTGTGATAGGTTAATGGTGGTGGTGATAGTGATGAAAACGGTAAGATGATTGTAATTATAACAATAGACTTTTACTAAATGAAAAACATTTCCGTTCAAATAAATTTATTTTTTTTGTTGGTCCAACTATTATTCACTTATAATCCCCTACTTATCTCAGATCACTTCTATATTCGTATGAGAGATTAAATAAGAAAATGATGGGAATACGAGACAAGTGATTCCTGGCCCAAAGTAATTATGTATTCTATTATTTATAATTTATATCATCTTCACCACACATTATACAAATAATCTCTACTCATTTGATCTAATCCTTTATTTCGTTTTATCCATAGATATAAATTATCCTTATAATTTTATCCATTATCTTAATTATTCTTATAATATAACTCATCTACCGTACTCTTATTAATTAGCTCATTTACGTCCAATCACTAAAATAAGGGAAACATTATGATGCACTTTATAATTAAAAAAAATGACATAATTTTAATTTTCTAACTCATAACTTAAAAAAAGAAAAAATATATATTATAACTAAATACAATATGAGACACATGAGTCATAACTAAAATAATGTCATAACTAAAAAAAAAAAAATAGTCATAATTGAAAAAAATAAATGACATAATTAAAAATATATATGATACACTTTTTTTTTAAATGATGTCCATTATAATTTCTCCTAACATAATCAATGTATGGAATGAGTGCTTTTCAGATTGGTGGTTTTTGGTTTGGAAAGTAGAATACATTAGTTTGGGCTTGGGCTGAAATCTATATCCTCACTTTAAACAATGAATTGCCTTTTGATGGATTTTGGCTAAAACCGAACTAAAAAAATAAAAAACATGCCTGTGTACTCTTTCCCCTAAAATTCATTTAAATTTTTAAAAAAAAAAATCTTGAGTTATCATTTCTGCATAAGCGCTAGATATGTCTCATCCGGAAAGGAGAGATTTTATCCGAAAGTCAGAAACTTGTTTTGGAAATATTAAAAAAGTTAATTTTATTTATTTATTATGAAAATACGTATAAAAAATAGATAAGTGATATGATGTAAATAAATTAATAAATTAAATTTTTTGACATTTCCCAAAAAAGGCCAAAAAGTCAACATATTATTTCTACTTTTTTTACATACTTTTACATAAAAAGTCTAAAAACTACTAACAAAGTCAATTTTCAAACAAAACCTAAAAAAGTATTTTACTACATAAAAATATCAATTTATTAAAATGAAAGAATTTTTTTTTTACGTAATTATACCAGCATAAAAACTAGGGAGATTGACCAATAAATCACATATCCTGAACTTGTGATTCATATAGTCACACATATATATATATATATGTATATACATATTTTTGTGATCTATTTAGTTTTTTTTGAATATGGAATGACTTATTTGTCATTATTTGATAATATGGGTAACCGTATCAAATCTCTTTAATTGTTATTGTTTGTTGGAGTGTTATTACATTTGAAAAAAGTATATTAAAATTTTTTTTAACAGACTTTCTAGATATATCCAATGTCAAATCATACTATTATGCCCTTATTCTTTATTGGACCCAATTTTTTTTGGAATGTCAAACAACCAACATATTTGTTTGGATTGTATTATTTAAATTCGCGGGATTCAGACTGATTTGATTATATTGTGGCGCTCAAACGTAAAGGTGACTCAAGGGTTTGGAGTTTTACATTAGTCATTGATAATAGTTTGTCCTGTTTATCAGGTTGTGAATAGTTAGGAATTTCAACGGTGATGTATTTCTTTGACGCTGTGATTTTTATTTTTTAATTTGTGTACATTTTTGTATTAGATCGTAATTCACATATAGGCCACACATTTTTTGGATTTTATGTTAATATGTTTTAGCGAGAGATTATGGGTTTTGGTGTAATTAACATATAGGCCACGTTTATTAATGTATACTTGGCACACTTGCATTCACACATAAACACAGGTGATGATTGGAGGGAAAAGAAAAAAAAAAAGAGAAAAGAAGAAAAAGATGACCAATCAAATCAAGAGGGGGTCCAAAGGGGGTCCTAAAAAGGGAGTCCTGCACATTATTCATCATATTAATGTTAATGTTTACGTTTGTTCTCTATTCGTGATTGAACGCACATCCCCAAATATGTAGGGCAAAATAGTCTGAAATTGACAACTCAAAATATTAAAAAGATCTCATGAATCATATGTTCAAAACATTAGAACTTGCTAGCCTATAAGAAAAAATACATGATACATACGACACCTAGATGGGATTTACTGAAAAATTTCTCTAGAAAGTATATAAAATGATATGTGAGATATTTATATTTATCATTTCAAATCAAAAAATTCATCAAAATAGTTTATTATTTTACAAACATTATTTTATATTTTTCTAATGATGTTTATTATAAAAAAATCAAAAATTATTTTGATGAAAGGGTCAAACTCGGGATTTTTTTTATCATTTCCCCAAAATTTCATGTTTACAAATTATTTCTTACATCATTTTTCCATGAGATGAAGGTTTTTTTAATTTACTTATTTTAATTTTTTAAGCAGAGCTTAAGGCGGAAACTGAGCCGTCTCTATGATTGTGATTATAAATAATCAGTTAAAACGTAACGATTTATTTTATTTTATTTTTTTATTTTAGCTAGAAAGTGTTAAGAAAGTAGTTTTAAAAAGCCACATTTTGAGCGCATTTTCTTACAGCAATGCCAAATGTACATAATGGAATGGAATACCGATATTTCAATGTAAGACACCTGTGCATTTAATTTTATTGCAATTTTTAATGTATAAAAATGAGCACAATTTAAAAAGGTCTCATTTTGACCATACTTTTAAAATTTATAAGATGAAAAAATTTAAATTAGTGAGATTCATAAAATAAAATAGGATAAATTACATTTACCTCCTTTGAGATTTTAGATAATTAGAAGGACTTCCTCTGTGATTTCAATAATTATACTAATATTTCTTACTTTTGAAACTATTATCAAAATTTCTCTATTATTAAGCTATTTAATAAAATTTGCAGATATCATACTGATATCATACCAAAAATGAAAAAAATTATCCATTAATTACTTTTATCTATTCGAATGAGAAATTCCACTCACCTCTCTCCTGAGATTTTGCATATATATTATCAAAAATCCACACATACTTTATCATTATGCAATAAAATTCTTAAATTTTTTGCATTATTAAATAAAATCTTTAAATTGTTAAGACATTATTAAATCATTTAATGAAAAAAAAAAACTCAATTTTTATTGATAAAATATATAAAAATAAATAATCTCTCTAAAATTAATGTTAGATAATATCATAATAATTTAATATAAGAATTATTTTACACCACATAAATAACCTAAAATTTATTATTTTAAGTAATACATTTATTATTTGAATTTTTGTAAAAGTTAAAATAAATAGATTTATTTTTTTCCCAACAATTTGCATTACTTATGTATTCATATGTAAAAAAATTATTATTTTATCTTTCTTAATCATATATTATTCTCAAATTTTAATTTTTTATGTTTGAGTCATTAAACTTCTAATCGCCTCACAATCAATTAAAATTATTTAATAGAGAATGAAAGATTAAGAAATCATTTGAGAATAATAAACAATTCAAACAATTTATCATTTCTTACACCTAAAATTAAAATTAATCTTTACTTGAATGGAGAAATTATTTGAGATACTCAATTAATTTGTAATGTATGATACTTAAAATCTATTTCTCCATCTTTATTTATTTCATTTAAACTATTTTTATTAAATTAAATCTTAAAATTTATTTCGCATCTTCATTAATGGTTGAATTTTTATTTATTTTTTATTTATAAAAGTTCAAAAACTTGAGGAAAAAAATAAAGTCAAGAAATTACATTTACATTTTTAAAAAATTATGAAAAATAAATAATAATTTCATATATATTTAATAGGGTCAATTAAATTTTTTTTCCTTTAGAAAGTGTTTTATTTCATTGTATGTCTAAATTAGTATTAAAGTCTGATTTCTCATATTAGCTATACGAAAGAAGTAAAATTAGATAAATTAAATAATAACACTTTGCTATAAATAATAGAACAAAATAAAGGTGAGAAATTAATTTTAATTTTAACAATCTTAGAACAAATGAGTATAATTTAATATAAGATTTATTTCACATCACATAAATAACCTAGAATTTATTATTTTAAGTAATGCATTTATTCTTTGAATTTTTTTAAAAGTTAAAATAAATAGATTTATTTTTTTTCCCAACAATTTGCATTACTTATGTATTCATACGTAAATACGTAAAAAAATTATTATTTTATTTTTCTTAATCATAGGATCAATTTTTTTTTTTCTTCAGAAATTATTTTATTTCATTGTGTGTTCAAATTAGTATTAAAGTCTGATTTCTCAGTCTTGTCAATAAAATTATATGAGTATTAGCTATACGAAAGAAGTAAAATTAGATAAATTAAATAATAACACTTTGCTATAAATAATAATAGAACAAAATAAAGGTAAGAAATTAAAAAATAAAGTAAAAATTTAACTATTAATAAAGGTGAGAAATTAATTTTAAGATTTAATTTAATAATAATAGTTTAAATGAGAAAAATAAAGATGGAGAAATATTCCGTTTGGGAAGAGAGGTTTGGAGCTTTTTTGGCTAGAATAGCCACAAAAAACAAAATAAGTTTTTTAGCCCAATAAGACAGAATATGACATCCAACCCATAATCATTACATTCTTTCTCTAACAAAAAAGTCAAAAAAGCCAAAAGCCCTTCCCAAACAAGACTTTTTAGCCCAGGCTAAAATAGTAAAAAAAGTCAAAAAGCCAACCCACTTCCCAAACGAAGTCTAGTATCATACAACAAATTGATTGTGTATTTTAGTATTCTAAAATAATTTTTCCATTCATGTAAAGGTTAATTTTATTTTTAGCCGTGTTGGGGACCCCAGTGGGGCGGCACCCCCAGCGCCACGTGGAAGCTGCGCAGGACTTGAAAAAAAAAAAAAAAAAAAATTTTTTTTTTGGACCAATCAGACCCCACTGGGGGTCCTGGGGGTCACCCCCAATGGAGGTTTGATGCATTTTCCTTTTATTTTTAGGTGTAAGAAATGAGAAATTATTTGAATTGTTTATTATTCTCAAATGATTTCTTGATTTTTTATTTCTTATTAACTAATTAGATTTTTTTTTTTTTACCTCTATATATTTTTTTTGATTTTTTTAACCATGTAAGAATAATCTGCATTTTTTAAAAATATGTATTGATTAGAAATTTAACGACTCAAAGATAAAAATTAAAATTTGTTAATAATATCATAACAATTTAGGAATAAATAATTTTCTCACAGATGAATAAATAAATAGAACAAATTGCTGGGGAAAAAAATCCATTTCTTTCACCTTAAAAAAAAAAAGGGAAAAATTTTAAATTAAATACATTAATTAAAATTGATAAATATTTCATTGTTTATATAGTGTAAGATAAGCTTTATAAGTATTGTATTAATTATTAGGGTATTATATTAAACTATTAAGGTGTTAAATTAAAATATGTATGAATCTTTAATGATATATATGCAAAATCTCATGAGAGATGAGTGAAAATTTTCATTTAAATAGCTTATTAATTCAAAAGGGCAATATGATGATTTTGGATAAAAATATAACAGTATTTGTGCGAAATTAATGGATTGAGAGAATTTTAATATTATTAACAAAAGTAAAAAAAAGTTTCCATAATTATTGAAACTATATGAAAAATTTATATATTTGTCAAAAATCTGTATAATTTACTGAATAAAATATAAAAAATAGTAGAATAGAGAGAGTCATTCCAGCTGACAACCACCATAAAATTCTCAAAAATAAAAAATAAAATTACTCCTAGGTGGACTTTTGGCCAAATTTTTTATATGGTATAATTTTTATTATAAATATTATACATTTTAATATAAATATAAATATAATTATAATTATCGACGGTCAACAACATTTTGCATAAAAAACGGTGGGTATCCCAATTTCATATCATACGTAGACTCTACTACAACAAGCTCCTCCTCCTCCTCCTCCTCCTCCTCCTGCTATTAACCTAAGCAGCTCCATCGTTGACTTCACCATCCTCTCTCTCTCTCTCTCTCTCTCTCTCCATATGTGTCTTTCTCTCTCTATATCTATCTCCCACCTATAGATATATGGAACAGGTAAAAGATTGAGCACTGAAGAAGAGTGTACAAAGCAAAAAACCACCATGAAAGCTGCTAAAACCTTCCAATCACCAGACCACCACCACCACCACATCACATCCTCGACCTTCCTCAAAATCATCACTCTCTCTTTCCTCTCTCTCTCCCTCCTCCTCTTTCTCCTCTTCTCCCACTCCGTCCCACAACTACAACTCCCTTCCTTCTCCTCCACCACCGCCACCGCCACCGCCACCGCCATTCCCATTTCAAATGCGCTGCCGCCCGACGCTTTTGCACCTCTGCCGCAGCCCAAGGCGGTGCAGAGGACTGGGATTGTGGACGAGAACGGCCTCATGACGGACGATTTTGTGGTGGGAGAGTTCGATCCGAGTGTAATCGAGAGTGTGGTCAATAATGGTGCCACCAATCGGAGGAGGAAATGGAGGGTTAGGTTTGGGAAGTTTATGGTTTGTGATGAGAGTATGACAGAGTATATACCCTGTTTGGACAATGTGAAGGCGATTTCGAGCTTCAATTCCACGGAGAGAGGTGACAAGTACGAGCGGCATTGTCCTCAGAAAGGGAAGGGCTTGAATTGTTTGGTGCCGAGGCCTAAAGGGTATACGCTTCACATTCCATGGCCAAAAAGCAGAGATGAGGTAAAAAAAAAAAAGTAACTGAATATTTGATTTGGTTTCTTGAATTTCTTCTTCTTGGGCTTGACTCTAATTTGTTCTCAATTGATTCATTGGATTTTGCATGTTTGGGTTACTAATTATGGACTAATTATGGAATTGACTATTTAAATTGTTACTTGCATTTGAATGTTATACATTACGTGTTGTTTGTAATCAAATGATATGAAGTTGTTTGTAAAAGTGAGTTTGTGCAAATAGTGTCATAGGTTAGGTTAGGTCAATAAACAATCCATCTCTACTTGCAACCTCATACTGGTATGCTCAATATTCCATACTATAGAATGGAAGTTTAGTTCAATTAGAGCTAACAGAATCTCTGGTGTGTTTCGTTTTGGCTAAGTGCTGGGTTGTTGGTAAGGAGCATGAGCGGGTGGGGAGCTCACACAAGTAAGTGAAGCACCCCTGTAGGGCCTTTCTGAAGTGTGGCCCACACATGGCTGGGGGGAAAAGAAAAGGTAGGGGGATATGGGGAGCCTTAGCCCTTAGAATTGAATTCTGAACGGGCGTGGCACTGCTGCATGCTTCTGATCAATAGAACAGGGGGAGGATAGTGATTCAATCCACCCATTTTTGGGCGCTTCCGCCTTACACACATAAAATTGGATTGCCTGAATCACGGCTCACAAGTATTATATACTATGTTCAGAGAACAATTTGAAATGGAAATCAAGAAAAAATTTCTAGTCATAAAATCAGAAATGCATTAACTGCGCAACAAGTTATTTATTTTTTAGTACTATTATGCTTTTTTGATGTACATGTATGTGAACGACAGCTAATAGGCACAATGAGTTGAATGAAAAAGTTGAAATAATGTTGGGATTGAGAGTACTGGATTTAGGTTATTCACTATTCTACAAGAGATGTAGGTTAAGTTAATTATCAAAGATGACCCAAAGAAAATGGGATTAAAAAAAAAAAGATTTGATAGAAAACAATATACTTCAAAATGCTAACTTTAACAATATTCTTCAATCTCTTTCCACGACAAGGTTTTCCCTTTCTTCTCCTGCATATTAATGTTGACATTTTTGTTTCTGTTTCTCTAAAGCTTTGTATCCATTATCTATTTGACTTTAGAAAATCCTTTTAGTGCTCTTTTGTGGTTCCTATTAGTATCCTCTATATATAAGTTGTGATATTACTATAAAGTTAAATTAATAATGCTTAAGAATTGCATCGAGTGAATTCTTTCCTTTTCTTTTTTCTTTTTAATTTTTTGAATTTGCTTGCAAGTATGTGACTGTTTACTTAATTCAAAGGAAAACTTCTGTACTTACTTTGAGATTTTATTGCAGGTGTGGTTCAACAATGTACCCCATGTGCGCCTGGTTGAAGATAAAGGAGGCCAAAATTGGATATCAAGAAAAAACGATAAATTTATATTTCCAGGAGGTGGAACACAGTTTATCCATGGGGCAGATCAGTACTTGGATCAGATTTCCAATGTTGGCTACTTCTTTATTTCTACTGGGTTTTTTATTTTATTTAGATGAAATTAACCCTCATTTTACGATTTGAGCATGCAGATGGTCCCTGGCATTGCATTTGGGCAAAACACCCGAGTTGCCTTGGATGTTGGTTGTGGAGTAGCAAGTTTTGGTGCCTACTTACTCAGTCGTAATGTGACCACTCTTTCAATAGCACCAAAAGATGTTCATGAGAACCAGATTCAATTTGCTCTAGAGCGAGGTGTGCCTGCCATGGTGGCTGTATTTGCAACACACCGTCTATTGTATCCTAGCCAGGCATTTGACTTGATACATTGTTCAAGATGCAATATTAACTGGGCTCGTGATGGTATACCTTTGCAATTTAATGTTTCAGTATTAAGATGAAATAATTATTAATGATAAGCGCATTTTTTTCCCCGGTACCTTCTCATCATTATTATGTGGTCAATTCGTGTATCCAATACCTACTTCTTTTTCATTTTTTAGTAAGGTGCATCAGAACTGTCTTTTCTTCTTCTTTTTTATCTCCTCCCTCTGTTCCAAAATATTAGTCCTTTTTGGGAAATCTAACTTTTTTTGGTAGTACAATTATTACACTTCAAAAATATTAACTTTCCAAAACTACCCTCCTTTTTTTTTGGGAAACATCAATTGTCAATTGTACTTCTTGTGTATATTAATATTAACGAATTTAATAGAAGAGCAAAATAGAAAATTTATGTCATTTTAGTCCTTAATTTTTCATAAGGGACTAATATTTTGGGATGGGGGGAGTAATTGTTGAAGGAATGAACATGTCTTATATTTGGTGGATGCTGTTCCTGCCTTATTGATGTTAATTGTCCATTTTTTGTTTGGTTGTTGTGAAGATGGAATTTTGCTTCTTGAGGTCAACAGGATGCTGAGGGCAGGGGGACACTTTGTTTGGGCAGCACAATCTGTCTATGAGCATGAAGATAACTCGCAAGAACAATGGAAAGGTTAGCATCATGTCCAAACTAACTTGTTAAAAAACTAAAACCTAGAAAAGGAATCATGTCAAAATTACTAAAGTACATTGGTCAGGAACTATTGAATTCTACCCTGCTCACGGTGGGTGGAACTTCTTCTTAAACACAGTTAAAAGGTTATTAGTTTTTTTATTATTATTGTAAATATTGTGTAACTCTGAAGCTATATGGAGGTGTGTGTATATGTGTTTTACTCATTTTTGTGATATTTTCGTTTTTCCGGTTTCTAGCATGATGGTATGACATTGCATCTTCTTCTCTTTCCTTGTATCATATCTCTTCATTGCTGATTCCTGACCTTAATTGTGCACAGAAATGGAGAACCTTTCTTGGCGTATTTGTTGGGAACTTATAAAGAGGGAAGGGTACATTGCTATATGGAGGAAGCCTCTGGGCAACAACTGCTATGTTAATCGGCATCCTCAATTACAACCTCCTATATGTGAAGCCAATGACGATCCAGACAATGTTTGGTATGTCCAACTTTACCCCCATTGAGTTTCAACATTGCATGGAAACTGTCTTTATAATTTGTTTGAGCATTTTTATATATAGACCAACATTTTTGTATCAAGCATCCATATCAAATTCATATCGATCACATGAATGATCAAATGTACTCATCAGTGTTTGACCCTGAGATGTTGATACATAAAGAAAAGAGATTGATTTTTCTAAGGGCAATGAGATTTCATTTTGGTTAAGGTAGCAGAAAATTGGGGTTTGGTGAAATAGCCAAGTGCCATTACTTTTGGATGTCTGTTAGTAATGTCTCTGACTTGACTTGGGCCTGAATATAGCACAGAACTGTCAGAAAGACAAACTTTATTTATTTAATGGCTCTACAAAATCAGTCAACTGGCTATTTGAGAATTTAGCATGATAAATTACGTTTGGAACCTGTTTAATCCCAGAGTTTGCAAGGAACTATATTCTTCAAAAACTGTATTTCTAGTTCAGATAGAATTAATTGGATTTGTGAACAAAATATGCTGACAGCATGCACTTCAGGGAATGACGGATGTATGGTTTGAATTTTTCACACATTCACATATCAAGATGTCAGTAAAATTCTGGTTTGGGGTAAATTGACACATTATTCGACAGGGAAAACCAAATTCCACAAAAACAGAAAAACGATCAAGCAATGTGGTTGAGTTCTTTGCCTTAATAGATTTAAGGACTTCTTTGGAGGATGGAGATTGATTGAATCAAACTAAAACTGATAGTGTATTACTGAAATTGTCACTTGTTACAAGCTTTCAAACAAGAACAAATAACAAGAATACAAAGATAACCGATTGACTAAAAGCTAATTGGTACTCCTAGTTAAAAGAAGCTACTCCTAGATAATTGCTACTCTTAGTTTTCACAGGTTTGTGAATGGGTTTGAAGATCCTTTACTTTGAATTCCCAGCTTTTGTTCCTTTGCACTGGCCACAACTGCTGCAGCCACATGTCCCTCCTTAATTCCTTGATACACGCAAGCATGCTCTCTCCACCATTTGGAAAGATCCTTCACTCGCTGTAACTGCTCTCCACTTCTGTGACCACATGCTTCTGGCTGCACCCTTGAAACACAACTATAAAGGACTTGTCCACCTTGCACGTTCCTTACTTCAGATCACCCATTAATTCATCTGAGCCATGTCAGCACCTCTGTCGACAGGCCAAATTCAATATTTTAGTACCAACACAAGACCTCTCCTTTTTTATCCATCATACCTCACTAACATTGGGAAGAGAGAGTGTATGTGTTTGTTTAAGTAATCTGAATGTTTCCTCTTCAACTAAAAGCCTAAAGCATCTTCATTCATTCACTAATAACACATGGAAAGAGAGATCAAATATCTATTTAAAGGCACAATCCCATATGAATTATTTACTTCATATGGGATTCTTAGAACATGGAAAGAGAGATCAAATATCTATTTAAAGGCACAATCCCATATGAATTATTTACTTCCCTGTTGCTGGTATTCTTAGAATTGCTCAAAGCTTGTAACAGATTATTTGAACCCTACATCCAAGTTGTTACCCCATATCCTCAAGTCAATAATTTCTTACCCATGAATTTAGTTTATCTTTTAATTAGTGACGAACAAAATCTTTTCAATTTCGACAAAAATCTAAACACATTGATGCATTCTTGCAGGTATGTCAGTCTGAAGGCATGTATCACTCCGTTACCTGAGAATGGTTATGGGGCTAATGTTACTATCTGGCCCACACGCCTTCATTATCCACCAGACAGGCTACTTACCATAAAAATGGATGCCTACAATTCCCGAAAGGAAATATTCAGAGCAGAGTCAAAATATTGGAACGATCTTGTAAATGGTTATGTTAATGCCTTCAATTGGAAAGACTTGCACCTACGAAACGTGATGGACATGAAGGCTGGATATGGAGGGTAACTTCTTTTTCTTCTTCTTTTTCATCTCTTTATATATGTTTACCCTTCTCTAATTCTGGAAGAGTGCTTTTTCATTTTGATTGTTTGAATTCCTATATCATGGGAACTTTGTTCATGGCAGGTTTGCTGCAGCATTACATGATTATGGGATTGATTGCTGGGTTATGAATGTTGTTCCTGTTAGTGGTTTTAATACATTGCCCGTTATTTATGACCGTGGGCTCGTGGGAGTTATGCATGACTGGTATGGGCAATGCACTTTTTCGACTGCTGGTTGAGAACAAATTCACTTTTCCTAATTCCATGTGGTTGAATAGCTCAGACCTCTTAATTATAATCTTTAAATCCTTCTTTCAAACTAAATCATCATCATTGTATCAATTCATTATAGATCAATGGTACTTGTGCCTGAAGTCGACTCGAGGCATCTGAAAATTTTCACTGATTTCAGTCCACCGAGATTCTATAACTTGAGAAGATCTTTAGAATGTTGGTTTTTAAAGCTTATCATGCTCTGCCTTGTGCTATGGAATAAGAAATAGTGGTTCATAACTCTAGATAGTTATTAAATCGTCCAAGAACTGTTTTTTTTTCATCAAACCATTTTCTGTTATCACACAAGGCACTGCAATGTGTGAGATTTTTCATTAATCCTCTTTTGGCTCTTTTAGTAAGATCTTCAAATCTGTCACAGGTGTGAGCCATTTGACACTTACCCAAGAACATATGACCTACTGAACGCAGCGGGACTCTTCTCTATAGAGGGAAAAAGGTACAATTCTTGGTCTTTCTTGTTTGTATCGTGCTTTATTTCATGCATTATGCACCTTTTATTTTTTGGAAGAACATTATTTTATGTAACACTAACTAAAATTGAAGCAGATGTGATATCTCAACAATCATGCTCGAGATGGATCGAATTTTAAGGCCAGGTGGGCATGTTTATATTCGTGACACTGACATTGTTATTGAAGAACTTAAAGATATCGCAACTGCCATGGGATGGGAGACCTTATTATTTGACACCATTGAGGGACCGCATGCTACCTATAAGCTTTTGTTCGGTGCGAAGCCTGTGTAACATGATTGGTGCGAAGCCTGTGTAACATGATTGCTTTTCTTTCTTTCTTTCTTTTTTTTTTTTTTTTTTTTTTTTACTTTTAAAGATTATTTTTTGTCGGAATAATCTCTATATCTTTCTTCTTTTTTTTTTTTTTTTTTTTTTTTAAAAAATTTTTTTAATTTATTTTGTTGAAAGGTTGGAAGTCCTTAAATTAAACCAGAAAATAGAGATTGGTTGAAACAGACTAATTGTAATTTGTCTGTACATTAATCAGTCAAGTCATGGATAGCATCCCAACAGAAGGATCTAAAGAAGAATTTCACATCAATATTTTACAGAATGGAATTTTTTTGTTTTTATTATTATTATTTTTGTTTATTCTATGCAGCAGCAATGAAATCTCTGACAATTTGCTTGATATTTTTTCAATGGTTACTTTGCATTTCACTTTCCGAGTTCAATTGTCTTGTATATTGGTTACTTGATCATAAATATATATGAGGAATAATATAAAAGTAATGAAAAGATGGAAAAGTTCTTGGAAACATGTTAATGAATTCCAAGAATGTTTCTCAAGAATTTTCAAAAAGTTTTCTAAAGAGTTTCCAGAAAGATTCATAAACGTTTCCACATACAGTCTTGTAAAGTTTCTTGAGATTTCCATCTTCCATCCCACTTTAACAATTCTCACAACCAGAAAAATGAGAAAAATTTCAATGAATATTGTTAGGAGGTCTCCTGTATATTGTTTTGGTGATTTCACAACAGTACCTTTGTTTTGTGTTTGTTTTGTTTGTTTTGTTTTTTTTTGAGAAGTGTTTCATAACATGAGATGAGAGACCCTATAGATGGTTAATTGATCTTGGTCTAAATTCTGCAGTAGCAATGCAATGTGAAATGTTGTTGAATTCTATTGAACTCCAAAGAAAAGTACCTAAATTGAGCTGAAAAATTCAAAAAATATAAGGATGTGTAAGAATTTAAACATCCCAACAATCATTCTTGTTAGAGATGCAATCCAATACATTTAAAAGTATTGTTTACTATGATTTAACCCGGCAGTCAACTTCAACCCAAAAGACACCTCCATAATGCAAGTTTATCATGGACATTGTTTGCAACTAATGCGGGATGCCAACATTTCTCAAGCTTTAAATGATGAAACTACAAATAGAAAAATTATGCAAAAGAAAGCATATAATTATAATGATTTTTCCATCATTTTCTACAAGGATCTACGCTAGGAGAAATTTTCAGGATTATCTTCCAAAAATTCTTATATGTTCCAAAGTACAAGACTTCCAAATTATGTTTAAATCTTAACAAATTGAGAGTTACACATTCACACTATTATAATTTGATGAAATTAAGTTGAAGTCTGGTTAAAAATCATGGCAATACATGGAGCTAGGTGGAGAAAATGATCCATGTATAACAGACCACATTCACAGTAACAATCAAAGTTTTGTCCTAAAAAAATGCTATACAAAAAAACAAAAAAACGAAAAAAAAAAAACAAACAAAATTTTCTTACAAATTGAGTTGGTATGTAATAATAAAGCATTTGAAAAAATAGGATGAGAAGTGATGGTGTGTCCATATTATTATCAAACCAATTGAAATCCAAACTCTCTCCGAAGAACTTTTAATTCACCAATAAACCTTATAAAAATTAAAAGATAGGGTCAATTACCAAAGAAAGGCACAAGACAAAAAGAAAGTTCTATTAATGATAAAAAGATAATATAAGAATCCTATATGACCATGACACATATACCTAAGAAACAAAATACATATGCATTCAAAACTATTACTGACTTAAACGATATACCTCAACCTTTCTAGTTCCCCCACAAATATAAACTAACATCAAAAACAAAAAAGACTTCCTTTATTAACCAATGGAAATATAAGATATCCTATAAAAATATAACTTTCACTGACTCTTCACTGACCCACAAATCATTATACACAGTACTATAAAAGTAGTATCGATAAACCTAAGAATACAGACATAGAACACGGAAATAGTATAAGGAAGTGAATATCATGATCAATCATTCTTGAGGGTAGGTCTTGTTCTTGTTCTTGATTTTGTTAAGAGCAGCATCAAACATCATCCCCTTCACTGACATATTGTTCTTGGGAAACACACTGCCCTTCTTGGGTTGGAACCTTGGCTTGCTCATTTCTCCACTCTCTCCTCCATTGCCCTTGCCTTTGCCTTTGTTCGCTCCGTTATTTTCCATCTCTCTGTCTCTGTCTGTGTCTCTGTCTCTCAAATGACTCTGTGTTGCTCGCTTGCTTGAGAAGTTCAAATGTTGCTGATATTTATAGAGGATATCGTGTATTCTCATTTCTTCGTAAATGCATGTGTATTTCTATGTGTTTGTGTGTTTGTTTCTTTGTTTGTGGGGTGTGGGGTGTGAATTCACTAAGCAATGCAATGAAAATCAACCATCTTTACTTGGGTTCTTACACATTGTAGTGTCCATCCACGGAATTGCTTCAGTTTTTCTCCTCATTTGCCCATCACCATATGGTGGAAAATAAATTTACCGAACATGATGTTTAAACCATATTTTTAATCAATTTTTGGGATCTAGAAATTGAAAATGGGCAAGAAAAACCATATTTTAATCAATTTTTAAGATCTAGAAAGTTGAAAATTAACTGTACAAATGAGGTGATGGTGGGACTCATTTGGTTCATTGAGGAAGGTGAAACTGAAAATTGTGACTGGCAACCTGAACACCAACTTTATTAGAAGAATACAAATTTTAGTTGAATGTGTGGAAAATTGCAAGTACTTCACCGGAAAACAACTTACATAATCACAAGAAGTTTCCTTAAATAAAATAAAAATGATTTTAAAAAAATCTGAAAATATATAAAATGGAAATTATTAATAATGAAAGCATCCGGAAGAACCATCAAACGGAAAACACGTTCCGGTGGGATGGGAAATTCCAAAGGAACTTTAAATGATAGTATTTGGAAATGTTTTTGAATCTTTCTGTAAGCTCTCGTGGAAAACTTTAGGTTAATTATACTTTTCACACCTGTAATTTGATCTAACTTTTACTTTAGTTCATAGAATTTCAGTTTGAACAATTTAACTCATACACTTTAAGTCTAAATTCAATTTAGTCATTTCGTCTAAATTTTTTGTCTACGTGTATATCTTAAAAAATTGACAACCATTCCAAAATTGTTAATTTTAACATCCAATTTAGCCGGAGGAACCAAATTGAAACTTTAGAAAATTAACAAGTGTCCCTAAATTATTAATTTTATGGAAAATTACGCAGATAGTCCTTGTATTTTGCTCTTTGTATCATTTTGGTGTATATAATTTAAACTGGCTCACTTTTGACCTTAAATTTATGACTTTGTCTCAATTTAGTTCAATTTCTTACAATTGCCAGCATTTTGTAATGAAAAATATGCAGATAAGTGACATATGCCATACTTTTTAAGACAAAATTATAAGCTTATTTAACTTAGTGAATTAACTTCAATCAATTTAGTTATAATTTTTCATCAAAAACACTAACGACGTTATCAATTAAACCAGATTGACACAAAATCTAAAATTAAAGGTCAAAATTGAGGTAAATGAAAATGTAGATATCAAAATGATGCAAGAGGAAAAATGGAAAGACTATCAGTGTAATTTGCCTAATTTTAGCCTCCAATTTAGATGGAAGGATCAAATTGAAACTAGACTTAAAATATAATAATCAAATTATTCAAATTAAAATTAAAATGATTAAAATGAAATTTAAATCAAATTACACGATGTACAGTGTAATTAATCCAACACTTAGATTTTTTCCATTTTTTCCCCCATATCTTTGAAGCTTTATTTTTTATTTTTGTTACCTAATCTTAACAGTTTTATGGGTAAATTACACTTGTCACACTCATGTACCATTAAATTTTCACATAATGTCAATTAAATTTTAATAAATATTATCCCTTAGAAATTATACCAAAACCAATGAATAAGGTAGTCTATTCACTATCCTCAAAAAATGATTCAAAGTTTAAAATCCAATTTAAACTGATTCATTTTCTTTTCATTCCAGTCACTTTACCTTAAAATATTTGGTTGGGTTGGAATTTATAAAAATTTCAAAATTGTCTCAAAATTTTATTAGACAACAATCACATCAGTGTTGGACACTTCCATTTATTAATAATGAGTAAGATTCATACATTGATGAATCTGTTTTTAATAAAATTTTAAGAAAACTTTTCGAGCATAGTAAAATTACTCAATAAATAAACAGAAAATCTACAAATGATCTAAAATTTCAAATTTATGGTATATATTTAAAGGAGAATATTTATGACCCACAAAAAAAATAAAATAAATAAATAAATTTACAATTTAATCCATAATATTATGACTTTATACATGTCAACTTTTAATTTGTCGTATATTCAATTTTATAAGACCTATTTCTCTTGCTACATTATTGTTGATAATTTTAGAAATGTAAATTGTGGATCTCTAAACATTACTCATATTTAAAATTGTTATTCTGAGTCATATCATGAATGAATTTTGATTTTGATGGCAAATTTTGGATAGTTTATTTATAGACAAATTATATTGGTAGTTTTTACATTTTGTTGTTTGTATCATTTTAGTTCTTACAGTTTTGATTGATTCAATTTTCACATTCAATTTTAAATTGTCTCAATTTAGTCTAATTGATAATGTTGGTAGAGTTTTTGACAAAAAAAAAAAAAAAAAAAAAATTCTTTAAGTTGGTTGAAGCTAAGTCATTAAATTGATCAAGTTAATAATTTTATTTTTAATAGTATGATACATGCTGCTCATGTACACATTTATCATAAACAAAATATTAATTGGATCAATTTCAAACAAAATAAAAAATTCAAAGTCAAAATCAATCCAATTGAAATTATAATGACTCAAATGACTCAAAAATCAAAGTACAGTGACTAGCAATATAATTTTTTTTTAGTTCCTAAAACTGCTCATAAAGAAGTTGTTATAAATGAATTTCCAGAATGTTTCTAAAGAATTCTCAGAAAGTTTTCGTAGGAGTTTCCATAAGGTTATAGAACATCTCCAAATACTATAAAGAAAAAAAAAAAAAAACAACGTAATACAAGTCACTTGCATTAAAATAATAGGAACTAAATTAATATATTGTGTGAATTAGAAGGATCAAATTGACATATTGTTTGAGTACATAACGATTTTTTATCTATCAAATTTAACGGCTATTATTTATTGAATTAATATGATACAATTTGTTAAATTAAGGAATAAAATTAAATAAATTAAATTAACAGAAATTAAATTGACACCTCTTATAAATTAAATCAACTATTTGTATAATTTCCAAAAAACAAAAAAGTGAAATGAGGAGAGAGAAAAGCAAAATAAGAGATGAAAGAGAAACAAATGGATATGACACACACTCCACCGTTGATTGTCTAATTGGCTTTTCAAAACACGGGACACTCTTCCATTGGTCCATTTCAGCTACCGGAAGCGACAATACTATTGACAACGCCGTGCCCTGAAATATGACATTTGAATTAGTTCTTATTGGATGGAAGTTTGGGAACAGACTTAAAAAAGTGTTTAATGACAGAATGGTGAGATGTGGGTTAGATTATAAAGAGTTGAGATTTAGAGGTCATTAGTAAGTAATATTACATAATAAGGTTATTTAATCATATAACAATAAGCCGTATATTTACACATAAGTAAGGATTCGAATTCATACCCTAAAAATTTGATGTGTCAATTTTAATTACTTGTAAGCGTACGAACCGAACAATAGTATAATTTAATAAGTGCGAGGTCAAACTCACATAGACTTATGATTTTTAGAAAACTAATCAATTTCAAAGTTAAATAAATCCTAATCTAGTGAACAATTTCTGGTCTGATTGAAATTAAATCTAAAGATGCAATAAATAAATAATTTAAATAAATAGTGAATAAACTTACCGGTGAATGAAATTAAAGTTTCATAACCCACACTCAAATATCTATGTAATACAGTAGGACGATTTTTGAATTTTCAACATATTTTTGTCCTACTAGGACATTTGAATGGTTTAGATCTGTTTAAATGATAAAATAATGGCTGAGATATGTTTTCTAAAAAATGTCCTACATGTACATTTTCTACTTTCCTACTTCTCTCTCTTATTTTTTCCTTTTCTCACTCATCCTTCCATGATCTCATGATTCCATCTTTATCTCTCTTTTCTTTTTACTTTTTTTTATTTTCTCCTATTTTTATTTTTCTCTCTATTTGTTTTTTTTATTTATTATTTTCTCCTTTTTGTTTACTTATTTTTATTCATATTATATGGAAAGTCTGCGATCCCAGAATTAGAAGCCACATTTTACTGTGTGTAGTGGAGAAATTAATGAATTTTATAGTCCACAAATTAAATGAATTTGAATAATTAATTATTATTTTTAAATATATTGAATACTTGATAGACTTCATAAATTTAGACCTCATATGAATATTCAACATCTATATAATAAAGTAGGACGGTTTTTGAATCTTCAACATATTTTTATCATACTAGGACATTTAGATGGCTCAGATCTATTTAAATTATAAAATAATGACTGAAATATATTTTTCAAAAACAGCAGCAGTTGGGAGCTCGAAAGAGCATGCCCCGAATCCCCCGAAATTGCCATTTCAAGGCCAAAAAAAAAAAAGCAAGGCAGAAAAAAAAAAAAAAAAAAAAACAATTTACCCAAAATGGCAATTGCGTGCATTAGGGGCACACAATTTGTGTGCACAAAACATTTTTCTTTCAAAAAATATCCTAAATGTACATTTTCTACTTTCTTGCTTTTCTCTCTTACTTTTTTTCTTTTCTCACCTATCCTTTCATAATCCCATGATTCCACATTCCTCTCTCTTTTCTTTTTATTTTTTTGATTTTCTCCCACTTTTATTTTTCTCTCTATTTGTTTTTATTTTTTATTTTTTCCTTTTTGTTTACTTATTTTTATTTATATTATATGGAAAAGTTTGCAATCCCAGAATTAGGAGTTAGATTTTACTGTGTGTAGTGGAGATTAAATTAATAAATTTTATAGTCCACGAATTAAATGCATTTGAATAATTAATTATTATTTTAAATATATTTAATACCTGATAGATTTTATAAATTTAGATCTCATATGAATTTTCAACATATTTTAATAGAGTAGGACGATTTTTTGAATCTTTAACATATTTTTGTCCTACTAGGATATTTGGATGGCTCAGATCTGTTTAAATTATAAAATAATGGTTGAGATATATTTTTCAAAAAATATCCTACATATACATTTTCTACTTTCTCACTTTCCCGCTTCTCTCTCTTACTTTTTCCTTTTCTCATTCATCCTTTCATGATCCCATGATCTGTAACACCCCAAATTTCTAGCACAAATGATAATACAACAATCATGGCTCTTTCAACGAAAACCGAATATAAATCTTCAAACTTACATTACATGATACAATGGTTCTTCATGCAACAATATATTAATCCAACAATAAGTAAACAAACAAATAAATACCCCCAAAGGTTTACAAGTTTCCAAGGTTTGACCATGATTACACAAAACGGTTATTCAAATCCACACACATATAGCCCTTGGCTTACAGACAGAGTCACAGCAAAATGAGAGTCTTGTACTCTCAACACACATTTCCGTGCCTTTAGTTAGGTGGCATCACCACATCTTTTCTTGCACAAAAATCCCGTAGGGTGAGCATAAAGCCCAGTAAGAAATCCTTAACAAAGTATATACATTTTATACAAGTAGATGAAATGCACATGCCATGCTATGCTCTTTTGAAAGAAAATCACATCTTTATTTTTGAAAACCCTCATGCTCAATGATGTCATGCAATTTCAATTCTTCAAAACTTAACAATTCATTTCAAGAGCGGTAAATACGACTCTGGTAATTCCTAGGTTGGTGTCTGCAAGTAGACTATACAAGTATTACCACTTTGTCATTTTTATCGATATTAACCGAAGGCTCGATACCTATCCGTGCAGGTTTTTGGTCTTTCACCTCGGACTCTTAGGCCAACTTATTCAATATTATCTACACCACCTATCAAGACTTACTAACGTATTTACCCCAAAACCATTTCATAAAAACTTATTTCTCAACATTCTTTTCTTAATGCAAGTTTTTAAATCAACTTTCAAAGTTTAATGTAATCAAATGAATTGATATGCCAATAACACAAGATGAATATAAATACTTTATTCCAATTCATCATCCAAGGAATAACACAATTTCCTCTTCTCAAGTATCCTCAACAATTAGTCATTTCAAGACTATTTCAACGTTTTGAACAATAATTTCCAAAATGAACAATAATTCTCATATTCCCTGAAATTCATCATTTATATAAATATAAATAAGAAATTTTCCAAACATCTATTTATTTTGATACACAAAATAAATATAACAATATCATTCATGGATTTTCAGTCTCTTAAAAAAAATCTCCAAATTCTAGATTTTCTCACCAAAACTATCCAACTCAAATCTTTTCTTCAATCAACGAAGATAAAAACTCATAAGATCATTTTAAAAGAATAAGAGACAAACTCATTTTCAAAATCGCTCAACTTCTTGAATCAACAATCAAATTTCAAAGCTATCGAAAGATGATTTCAAAAATCATATAGATTTTGCAAAAACATATATATAACTCTAAGAAAATTCCTACCTCAAGTTTTGCAGAAGAAATGAGATAAAACCCTCAAAATCAACGGTGTTGAAACTTGATCTTCACCGCACACAACGAGGCCCTCGAGAAGTTAACCAACTTTGATGAAGAACCTATGGTAGAGCTCTAATGGATCTTGAGAAATCAAGGTTTCGATCCAATTTGGTGTAGGGAAAAGTAGAAAGAAAGGAGAGGAAATATTTTTAGAGAGAGAGATATACAAAAGTGATCTGAAATATCAGATTCACGAACTGATATAACATGGTCCGCTCGAGTGTGGAAAGCCCCCGCTCGAGCGTCGAATACACATTCCCAGTACTTTTATAGACAAGTTAAATTTCTGGAACCAAACATTCTCCGCTTAGAGCGGACAAGCAACTTCGAATGCATTTTGTATTTTTGCTTCGGGGGCGCTGCCCTTCGACTCCGCCAGGGCGCTACCCTCGGACCCGCCAAGGGGCGCTGCCCCCTGGACCGCCGCGAGCTGACCGGGCAGCTCGATCCCTAACCAGCCCAGTCGAAGTGGCAAAACATGAAAGAATGATCGAAATCGGGATCGCTACATGATCCCACCTTCCTCCTTCTTTTCTTTTTATTTTTTTATTTGCTCTCGTTTTTATTTTTATCTGTATTTGTTTTTTTTTTTTTTTTCTCATTTTTGTTCAATATATTTTACATATATTTCCATACAATGTGTGTATGCCCGTAATACACTAGGACATTACGGGCATACATACAATTTTCATATAATTATATAAGCAAAAACAATATTGTATGTATGCCCGTGGAAATTGTATATATGCCAGGCACATCTATCTATATATTATATAAGCAAAAACAAGTTTTCGTAAAGAGTTTTGTGAGAACTCCAAAATTTTATAATAAATAGTGATCTTCTAATTAAAAAATAAATTTAAATAGTATTGTGATTACAATTATATTCTAATCCTAATATTATTTACACCGTACCTTCAGACACGGACATACACTAATATATAATAATTGATAGTATAATCTGAATGGTTTCTTTAATTCACTTCACAACAATATAGAAATCAATCTCAATTATTATGAAATCCTTAAGTTTATAATTTTTAAATCCTTCTTTCAAACTAAATCATCATCATTGTATCAAGTCATTATAGATGAATGGTACTTTTGCTTGAAGTTTACTTGAGGCATCTGAAAATTTTCACTGATTTCAATCTGCCGAAATTCTATAACTTGAGAAGATCTTTAGAATGTTTGTTTTTAAAGCTTATCGTGCTCTGCCTTGTGCTATGGACTAAGAAGTAGTGGTTCATAACTCTAGATAATTAATATAAAGTCTTGTTTGTCAATTATACATTTTAGTCAAAAAACTATAAAAAAAAAGGTCATTATAAGTTGTCACATTACTCTCTCTATTTTTTTACCCATCTTTTTGTAAAAAATTAAAAAATTAATAAAATAGTTTGAACGAGCCCTAAATCATCCAAGAACAGCTTTTTTGTTATCGAACCATTTTATGTTATCACACAAGGCATTGCAATGTGTAAGATTTTTCATTAATCCTCTTTTGGCTCTTTTAGGAAGATCTTCAAATTTGTCATAGGTGTGAGCCATTTGACACTTACCCAAGAGCATATGACCTACTGAACGCAGTGGGACTCTTCTTTGTAGAGGAAAAAAGATACAATTCTTGGTCTTTCTTGTTTGTATCGTGCTTTATTTCATGCATTATACACCTTACATTTTTGGGAAAAACATTACTTTATATAACAATAACTAAAATTGAGGCAGATGTAATATCTCAACAATCATGCTCGAGACGGATCGAATTTTAAGGCCAGGTGGGCATGTTTATATTCATGACACTGACATTGTTATCGAAGAACTTAAAAATCTTATAACTGCCATGGGATAGGAAACCTCATTATTTGACACCATTGAGGGATCCCATGCTATCTATAAGCTTTTGTTCGGTGCGAAGCCTGCGTAACATGATCGCTTTTTTTTTTTCCCCCTATTACTTTGAAATATTATTTTTTGTTTGAATAATCTCTATATCTTTCTTCTTTCTTTTTTTCTTTTTTTTTTCCCTTTTTTTTTTAAAATTTATTTTGTTTAAAGCTTGGAAGTCCTTAAATCAAGTAAGAAAATAGAGATGGTGCTGAGACAGACTAATTGTAATCTATGTCTGTACATTAATTAGTCAAGTCATGGATAGCATCTCAACAGAAAGATCTGAAGAAGAATTTCACATCAATATTTTACAAAATGACATTTTATTATTTTTTTATTATTATTTTTGTGTATTCTATGTAGCAGAAATGAAATATCTGACAATTTGCTTAATATTTCTCTCATGGCTACTTTCCGTTTCACTTTCCGAGTTCATACTGTGTCTTGTATATTGGTAACTTGATCATAAATATATAAGAGGAATAATATAAAAATAATGAAAAGATGGAAAAGTGCTTGGAAACATGTTAATGAATTCCAAGAATGTTTCTCAAGAATTTTCAAAAAGTTTACTTTAGAGTTTCCAGAAAGCACTACAAGAAAAAACACCTTTGGCGACTAAATTTTTAGTCGCCAAAGGTCCTACTTTAGTCGCCAAATGTCAGAAATTCACTTTTCCCGACTAAAATTTTTGGTCGCCCATGTTGTCGCCAATACTTCGTCGCGGAATGGCTTTGGCGACTAAAACAGTTTTGGTCGCCCATATAACCATCTTCAGCGACTAAATATGTCGTCGCCAATAGTCAATTTCTTTTTGGAAGTTATACCATTGCCGACTAAAATTTTAGTCGCCAATAGTTTATTTTTATTTTATTATTTTTGCCTTTGGCGACCAATCCATTTAGTCGCTGAAAGTATTTTCAAAAAAAAAATTTTTTTGGCCTCCGTTGCTCTCAACAGGTTTCGAACCTGTGACCTGGCACTATTCACACGCCAAACCCTGCGCCCATCACTCCATCCACCATGCCAGCACTCCATCACATGCACATATATACAATATATATTATTTATATAGTATGTTAACTGCAATTAATACAAAATAATATTTATAAATATAATTTTTTTAATTAAATATAATTCATATCAAAAATAAATTATTTACTAAAAAAAAAATTAGGCAACTTTTGGCGACTAAAACCAAATTTTAGTCGCTAATTGTATTATCTTCGGCTACTAATTATTTATTTGTCGCTAAAAAAACAAGTTCTCAATTAAAAATCAGCACTTTTGGCGACTAAACAGAAATTTCGTCGCCAAAACCCGTACTTTGGGCGACTAAAATTGATTTTCGTCGGCAAAACCCCCGCTTTCAGCGACTAAACCTGTTTTTAGTCGCCAAAACCATACCTTTTCGCTACTAAATTATTTTAGTCGCTAAAAACCGTGACTTTTGGCTACTAAACCAACTTTAGTCGCTGAAAACCCTATATTAGGCGACAAAAATTCCTTTTAGTCGCTAAAACGCTACTTTTCGGCGACTAAAATCTTTTAGTCGCTAAAAACGTGCTTTTCGGCGACAAAGTCCAATTTAGTCGCCATTTCTTGAACTTTCAGCGACGAAATGTCATTTTTTGGTCGCCAATTGTGCTTTTTTTTGTAGTGAAGATTCATAAATGTTTCCATATACTAGCTAGTAAAGTTTCTTGAAATTCCCATCTTCCATACCACTTTAACAATTCTCACAATCAGAAAAATGAGAAAAACTTCAATGAATATTGTTAGAAGTTCTCCTGTATACAAAGTGCTTGTTTTGGTGATTTCTTAACAGTACATTTGTTTTGTTTTGTTTTGTTTTTGTTTTTGTTTTTGTTTTTGTTTCGTTTTGTTTTTTTGTTTTTTTGTTTTTTTTGGGTGAATTACACTAAGTCTCTATAGTTTGGGACTTGTGTCACTTTAGTCCCTGACTTTTCAATTGTGACACATTTGATTTTGAATTTTGAATCTTGTTCAAAATAAGGACAATATCATTAGATTTTTCAAGGGTAAAATTATCAATTTGATAAAATATAAACTAATTTGACAAAAATAAATGTCAAACAAATATTTTTGAATTTTTTAAAATTATTTCTACCCATTAAAAATAAAATTATGTAAAATTGATAAATCTTTTATGCATTTATTTATTTTTTTGCCAAATTAATTTTTATTATGTGTTAGGATGATGATCATGTAAAATTAATTTTTAAAAATTAATCATGTAATTTTTATTAATTTTTATCAATTTTACTTAATTTTATCATTGGTGGATAAAAATAATTTTAAAAAAATTTAAAATATTTTTTTGACATTTATTTTTGTCAAATTAGTTTATATTTTATTAAATTGATGATTTTGCCCTTAAAATTAAACAATTGCATCTTTAATTATCCTTATTTGGAATAATATTCAAAATTCTGGGTCAAATGTGTCACAATTGAAAAGTTATGGACAAAAATGACACGAGTTCCAAACTATAGGGACTGTTAGTGTAATTCACCTTTTTTTTTTTTTGAAGTGTTCAATAACATGAGATGGGAGACCCTATATATAGATGGTCAGTTGATCTTGGTCTAAATTCTGCAACAGCAATGCAATGTGAAACAACAATGTTACAAACTCCTAAAAAATACAATCCCTACTACCCTTACTCACCTGTGATTGGTCTAGGTTGGAAAAGAAAAAATAAATAAAAAAAAAAAAAAACAAAAATAAATGATTGGTCCACATCATTTTAGAGGGTCATGGGAGTCCCTAACTTTGGGGGTCCCAAGCATTTTTGCAATGTGAAATGCTATTGAAATCTATTGGACTCCAAATAAAGGTACCTAAAGAATTTAAACATCCCAACAATCTTTCTTGTTAGAGACCCAACCCAATACATTTCGAAGTATTGTCTATTATGATTTGACCTAACCGTTAATTTCAACTCAAAAGGCATCTCTATAATCAGTTACGGAAGCAAGTAAGGACCGGGGGCACCTGCCTCCCTCAATTTTTAAAAAATTACACTTTTGCCTCAAGTAAAAAGAAAAAAAAAAAAATTCAATTTAATCCATTTAAATATGATATTAATTTTTTAAACAACTAACAAGAAACTTAACTGCACAAATGAGGTGGTGGTGGGACTCATTTGGTTCATTGAGGAAGGTGAAACTGAAAATTGTGTCTGGCAACCTCAACACCAACTTCATTACAAGAATACAAATTTTAGTTAGATGTGTAGAAAATTGCAAGTACTTCACCGAAAAACAACTTACATAATCACAAGAAGTTTTCTTAAATAAAATAAAAATGATTTTAAAAAAATCTGAAAATATATAAATGAAAATTATGAATAAAGAAAGCATCCGGAAGAACCATCAACTTGGAGGAGTCGGGGTTGCCTTGAAATTTGTTTCAAAAGGAAAACACGTTCCGGTGGGATGGGAAATTCCAAAGAAACTTTACATGATAGTATTTGGAAATGTTTTCGAATCTTTCCGTAAGCTCTCATGGAAAATTTTAAGGTTAATTACACTTTTCACCCCAGTAATTTGATCTAAATTTTACTTTAATTCACATAATTTTATTTTGAACAATTTAGTTACTAATTTAGTCATTTTGTCTAAATTTTTTGTCTACGTCTACATCTTCAAAAAATTGATAAGCATTCCAAAAATGTTGATTTTAACTTCCAATTTAGACGGAAGAACCAAATTGAAACCTTAGAAAATTGACAAGTGTCCCAAAATTTTTAATTTTATGGAAAATTACACAGATAGTCCCTGTATTTTGCTTTTTGTGTCATTTTGCTCCCTATAATTTCAATTGGTTGGCTTTTGACATTAAATTTATTATTTTTTCTCAATTTAGTTCAATTTCTTACAGTTGCTAGCATTTTTTTAATGAAAAATATGTAGATAAGTGACATATGTCATGCTTTTTAAGACAATCATAAACTTATTCAACTTAGTAAATTAATTTCAACCAATTTAGTAATAATTTTTCATCAAAAATACTAATAGCTGTATTAGTTGAATCAGATTGATGCAAAATCGAAAATTAAGAATTAAAATTGAGCTAAATGAAAATGTAGGGATCAAAACGACACAAAAGGCTAAATTATTTAAATTAAAACTAAAACAATGACCAAATTAAAACTAAACTTAAAATATGATAACCAAATTATTCAAATTAAAACTAAAAGGACTAAAATGAAATTTAAATTGATGTAAAGTGTAATTAATCCAACACTTTTTAAAAATTCTTCAGAAACATTCTAAAAATTGATTAAAAAAAGAAACATATACTATATTTTTTCCAATTTTTTTTTCATACCTTTGAAGCTTTATTTTTAAAATTTTTTTATTACCTAATCTTAATAGTTTTATGGATAAATTACACTTGCCGCACTTATGTGCCATTAAATTTTCACATAATGTCAATCAAATTTTGATAAATATTATCCCTTAGAAATTATACCAAAACCAATGAATAAGATAATCTATTCACTATCCTCAAAAAGTGATTGAAAGTTTAAAATCACTATAAGAAAAAACACCTTTGGCGACTAAATTTGTAGTCACCAAAGGCCCTATTTTAGTCGTCAAATGTCGAAATTTCACTTTTCTCAACTAAAAATTTTAGTCGCCCGTCTTGTCGCCAATACATGGTCGCGAATGCCTTTGGCAACTAAAAAACTGTTAGTCGCCAATATATATGTCTTCAGCGACGAAACAATTTGTCGCCAAATGCAATTCCATTTTTGGAAACTTTACATTTAGCGACCAAACTTTTAGTCGCCAATAGTGTTTTTTTTATTTTTTTATTTTCACTTTCCCCGACTAAACTTTTCGTCGCCAAAACGAAAACCATTCGGCGACTAAACTCTTTAGTCGCCAAAAGCATTTTTGAAAAAAAAAAAATTCCCTCTCTGCCTGAGGACCTCCCACGGTTCGAACCTTAGACCTCCAAGTTCCAAACCTTCACAGCACAGTCCCCCCTACTATGCCACTGAACCATCACGTGAATATAATTGCAACTTATATTATTTATATATTATTTTGACCGGTATTAATATAAAACTATATATATAAATATAATTATATATATTTAATATAATTTATGTAAAAAATAAATGATTTACTAAAAAAAATTTTAGGACACTTTTGGCGACTAAAATAAATTTTTAGTCGCCAATTTACTAATTTTCGACTACTAATTATTTGTTTGTCGCTAAAAAATGAAGTTCTGTGTACAAATAAAGCAGTTTTGGCGACTAAATCTGGTTTTAGTCGCCAAAAACGTCCCCTTTTGGCTACTAAACTGAGTTTTAGTCGGCAATTGACAGTTTTTAGCTACTAATTTTTTTTTTGTAGCTAAAAATCTGCACTTTCAGCGACAAAAATGTTTTTAGTCGGCAAAACACCTATAATCGGCGACTAAACTGTTTTTTAGTCGCCAAAACCATCACTTTTGGCTACTAAATTAATTTAGTCGCCAAAAACTGTTACTTTTGGCTACTAAACAAACTTTAGTCGCTAAAAACCCTATATTCGGCGACTAAACTGCCTTTTAGTCGCTAAAACCCTTATTTTCGGCGACTAAACTCTTTTAGTCGCTAAAACTGTTATGTTCGGCGACCAAAACTCTTTTAGTCGCCATTTCATGCACTTTCAGCGACGAATTTTTTTTTTGTCGCCATTTGTGCTTTTTGTTGTAGTGAATCCAATTTGAACTGATTCATTTTCTTTTCATTCCAATCATTTTACCTTAAAATATTAGGCTGTGTCGGAATTTACCAAAATTTCAAAATTGTCTGAAAATTTTATTAGACAACAATCACATCAGTTTTGGACACTTTCATTTATTAATAATGGGTAAGGTCCACACATTGATGTATCTGTTTCTAGTTTCTAATAAATTTTCAAGAAGATTGTTCAAGCATAGTAAACAGACAATTGACAAATGATCGAAAATTTCAAAATTATAGTATATATTTAAAGGAAAATATTTAAGATTCACAAAATATTTCTCATAATTGATCCATAATGGCGTGGCCTGATACATGTTGACTTTTAATTTGTTATATATTCAATTGTGTAAGACCTATTTTTCTTGCCACATCATTGTAGATAATTTTAAGGATCTGAATTATGAGTCTCTAACATTTCTCATACTTGAAATTTTTATTTTGAGTCACATCATGAATGAATTTTGACTTTGATGGCAGATTTTGGATAGTTTATTTATGGGTAAATTATATTGGTAATCCCTACATTTTGTTACTTGTGTTATGCTAGTTCATATGGTTTTGGTTGACTCAAGTTAGTATTTGAGCATATGACTTACAAAACGCAGTGAGACTCTTCTTTGTAGAGTAAAAAAAGTACAATTCTTGGTCTTTCTTGTTTGTATCGTGCTTTATTTCATGCATTATACACCTTGCATTTTTGGGAAAAACATTACTCTATGTAACACTAACTAAAATTGAGGCAGATGTAATATCTCAATAATCATACTCGAGATGGATCGAATTTTAAGGCCAGGTGGGCATGTTTATATTCATGACACTAACATTGTTATCGAAGAACTTAAAGACCTTGCAGCTGCCATGGGATGAGAGACCTTATTATTTGACACCATTGAGGGACCCCATGCTACCTATAAGCTTTTGTTCGGTACGAAGCCTGTGTAACATGATCACTTCTTTTTTTTTCCCCCCCTAATACTTTGTAATATTATTTTTTGTTTGAATAACCTCTATATCTTTCTTGTTTCCTTTTTTTTTTTTTAAAAAAAAAAAAAATTATTTTATTGAAAGCTTGGAAGTCCTTAAATCAGATTAGAAAATAGAGATGGTGCTGAGACGGACTAATTGTAATCTCTGTCTATACATTAATCAGTCAAGTCATGGATAGCATCCCAACAGAAGGATCTAATATTTTACAGAATGGAATTTTTTAATTTTTTTTAATTATTTTTGTGTATCTATGCAGCAGCAATGAAATATCAGACAATTTGCTTAATATTTCTCCAATGGCTACTTTCTGTTTCACTTTTTGAGTTCAAACTATGTCTTCTATATTGTTTACTTGATCATAAATATATATACAAGGAATATTATAAAACTAATTCTTAGAAACATGTTAATGAATTCCAAGAATGTTTCTCAAGAATTTTCAAAAAGTTTTCTTAAGAGTTTCCGAAAAGATTCATAAATGCTTCCATATACTATCTTGTAAAGTTTCTTGAAATTCCCATCTTCCATCCCACTTTAACAATTCTCACAGCCAGAAAAATGAGAAAAACTTCAATGAATATTGTTAGAAGTTCTCCTGTATACAAAGTGTTGGGGAATTTTCAAAACGGGTTTTTAAATGTATAGTTTAATTCTTTTGGGTGTTTTCAAAACCTTCCTTGTTTTTCTTTGGAAAGCTTTAAATAAGCTTGTGGACTTTGTCCCACATCGGAAAGAGAGAAAAACATGGAGCACTTAATAAGGAGCCAAATGGAATATTCCTTTGAATATGGAATTGTGAGGTGAAAGCTAGTGTGCATGCACCCACACCACAATCCGCACACGCGCACGCGTGTGGCGTGGGATGTGTGGCGTTTGATGGTGCACTTAGCAAGGGCGCTTTCCTATTTGCATCGGACTGGTTGGACCAATGACGTGGATCTAACGTGGCATGGGTGACTTGGAATACCGCCAGCTCCACGTGGCACTGACATGTCGTCTGTTGGCGGTGAGTCAACCAACTGATTGAACGGTTGTGTGTCCGATCTAGAGCGGATTGATCATAGTTGTTAATTGGTGATGCGCACGATCGTACGAATGAGATGGCACCTGATCGTGGTCAAGTATGATTAGTCAAGGCATCTATTTGGTGTGAGAATGATCTGCACCATAGATCATCAATTCAACGGCCAGATCTGAACGGATGCGATCAAGGGACATGACCATTCAATCAGGTGCATCAAGGCCTATAAATAGGCTGCGAAATCAGCCATTTCATTCCATCCAAAAATTCAAAAGCATTCCTGCAATTCCCTCTCTCTCCCTCTTGATTTTGAGTTTTCAATTATGAGTTTCTTAAGCAAATTTATACTTTTCTTACTGGTAATCAAGTTCTGCAGATTTGATTATCAATGTCTTGGCTTTCTTGATTATATCAAGAGTATTATGATCTATTGTCGTCAATGCAGATGCCGGTAAACTTGATTTTTAGATCAAGTTTCATTGTATCTTGGAGGCAAATTTGCTGTAACCCCTTGCACACCTTTTGGTGGGTGCAAATATTGTCTTTAGGAAAGCGACTTAGTAATGCGACTTGAAGCATCATATTTCTGTTCTACATAGACAAGATCATCGCCAAGTTTTGAAGTGCCAAAGACCACCAATTGAAGAATTGAAGACCATTTGTTTCAACAATCTAACGACAATATTTAGATATGGCGATGTCTATTCAGAAAAATAACTCAAGATTTCATGAAGTTTGATCGATTTGATGGCAGCAATTTCCGTCGCTAGCAAAAGAAGATGCATTTTTTGCTCACCACTCTCAAAGTGGTCTATGTGCTGACTACCCCGTATCCGGTGGAGCAAGAAGACGAGACTACAAACCCGTATCAGAACCAAATGGGAGAATGACGACTACATTTGCCGAGGACACATTCTGAATGCACTGTCAAACTCTCTGTTTGATGTGTATCAACATCTGGAAATGGCAAAGCAACTTTGGGACATACTACAATCAAAGCTCCTCACTGAGGATGCCACCAGTAAGAAATTTCTTGTAAGTAATTTTATACGTTTTACTATGATTGATACAAAGCCCATTATGAAACAATTCCATGAGATCCAACATATTCTGAGTCAGTTTTGACAAAAAAATATGAACATGGATGAATCTATGGTAGTTTCATCTATAATAGAGAAACTGTCATCTTCTTGGAATGATTTTAAGAAAACTCTGAAACATAAAAAATAAGATCTAACTTTAAAGGAATTGGCTCAACACCTCTAAGTTGAAGAAGAGTCAAGACTTCTTGAAAGTAAAGAAAACCAATTGGCTCAGACTTCCAAGGTTCACATGGTGGATGATGACAAGAGGTTCAACAAAAAGAAGCGTAAGCGCGACTCCCAACCCAAGAAAGATGCTAAGAAGCCGAAAGGCGCTTGCTGGCATTGTGGCAAGCTAGGGCACTTCAGAAATGAATGCTGATCATACAAGAAGAAGCCAGAAGCATCAAATGTCAAGAACAAGTTTGTGGCTGCTATATCCGAGGTGAACATGCTCGAAGATGCTGGTGATTGGTGGATTGACTTAGGAGCAACAAGGCATGTCTGCAACAAGAGCTATTTCACCACTTATGAACAAGTGAGTGATGGAACAGTTCTCTACATGGGCAACTCTTCAACTGCTACTATCAAAGGCAAAGGGAGGTGAATCTAGAGTTCACATCTGGAAAAGTCTTAAGTTTTAATGATGTTTATCATATACCTGATGTTAGGAAAAACCTTGTATCTGGAAACTTGCTTAATAAGCATGGTTTCAAGTTAGTATTTGAGTCGGATAAATTTTTCCTATCTAAGGGTGAAATTTTTGTTGGGAAGGGCTACATGTATCAGGGAATGTTTAAACTTAACATTATCAATAATACATCTATTTCTACTTATATTGTTGATTCTCCTTCTTTATGGCATGCTCATTTAGGTCATGTTAATACCAGGAAAATGCATTATATGGTTAATTTAGATTTAATTCCTAAGTATGTCATTGATATGTTTGAAAAATCCAAATTTTGTGTGCAATCTAAAATTACTCGCTTTCCATTTCCTAAAGTAGATAAAACCATATCTTTGCTTGAACTTGTGCCTAGTGATGTATGTGACATGCATAGTACCCCCACTAGAGGTGATAAAAAATATTTCGTAACATTCATTGATGATTTTTCTAAGTACTGTCATATCTGTCTTTTGCATTCAAAAGATGAGGTGCTTTATAAATTTAAGATTTTAAGACAGAAGTAGAAAATCAGTGTAATGTCAAAATAAAGAGACTTAGGTCTGATAGAGGCAGTGTGCACCCTACACATCACAACAAAATGGAGTAGCTGAAAGGAAGAATAGGACATTAACAGAAATGATTAATGCTATGCTTTCTTACTCTGGTTTAAGTTATGATTTTTGGGGTGAAGCCTTGCTCACTGCCTGTCACATACTCAATAGAGTTCCTCTCAAGGGAAGAAATGTTACTCCTTATGAACTTCGGAAAAACAAGAAACATAATCTAGGTTACTTAAAAACATGGGGCTGTAGAGCAATAGTTAGATTGCCTGAACCTAAAAGGAAGAAATTAGGTGAAAAAGGAATTGAATGCATATTCCTTGGCTATGCTATACATAGCAAAGCATATAGGTTTCTGGTAGTAGAACCCAATGGTTCAGTAGAAACAAATACCATCATTGAATCACGTGATGCTATATTTTATGAAAATCATTTCACAACCATTCCAAGGTTAGATTCTAATCAAGGAAATGAATTAACTCCTTTGATGTCTATAGAGGAAAGTGAACGACATTAACCCATTGAGCCTAATGAACCTAATAAGCTTGTTAAGTTAAGGAGGAGTAAGAGGGCTAGGACTGAGAAGTCATTTGGCCTTGATTTCATTGTTTACCTTGTAGAAGGAACTAAGAAAGCTTTTTGTAAGCATATAATGATTTCTTTGAATATAGATTCAGATCCATTAACCTTTGAGGAGACTATGAAGTCTCAAGATATTGCTTTCTGGAAAGAAGCAATAAACGATAAGATGGATTCTATCATGGGTAATAATACTTGGATACTTGCTGATTTGCCACCTAGATCCAAACCAATTGGTTGTAAATGGATTTTTAAAAGGAAAATGAAAGTTGATGGCACAATTGACAAGTTCAAAGTAAGATTAGTTGCTAAGAGTTTTACTCAAAATGAGGGTATCGATTATTTTGATACATGTGCTCCGGTGGCCAGAATTGCCACCATTTGAGTATTGATTGCCTTAGCCTCAATCTACAAGCTTGAAATCCATTAAATGGATGTCAAGACCACTTTCCTAAATAGAGAGTTAGATGAGAAAATCTATATGCAACAACTGCAAGGATTTGTTGTACAGGGTCAAGAATACAAAGTGTGTATACTCGTGAAGTCACTATATAGACTAAAACAAGCTCCAAAACAGTGGCATGAGAAATTTGACAAAGTAATAATGTCAAATGGTTTTAGGATACAAGAATCTGATAAGTGTGTATACAGTAAGTTTACTGGCAATAGAGGTGTAATCATATGTCTATATATAGATGCCATGCTTATTTTTGATACTAACAATGAAGTCATTGAAAGTACTAAAAGTTTCTTGTTGTCTAGCTTCAGTATGAAAGACATGGGCTTAGCTGATGTAATCCTGGGTATTAAGTTCAAACGAGAGGACAATAATTTAATTCTTACCCAGTCGCACTATATTGAGAAAATTCTTAAGAAATTTAATCAATATAATTGTACACCCATGTCTACACCTTTTGATTCAAATTTGAAATTGTATTCTAATACTGGAAGAGCTGTTGATCAGCTAGAATACTCAAGAGTAATAGGTAGCCTGATGTATGCCATGACTTGCACTAGACCTGATGTTGCATTTGCAGTGGAAAAACTTAGTAGATACACTAATAATCCCAGTAGTGTGCATTGGCATGCTGTTAATCGAGTACTTAGGTACTTGAGGAAAACGATAGACTATGGAATAGTCTATAGTGGCTATCCAGTAGTGTCGGAAGGATTCACGGATGCCAGTTGGATAACTGACCATGAAGATCACTTGTCCACGAGTGGTTGGATTTTTATTCTTGGAAGAAGAGCTGTCTCCTGGGGCTCTAAGAAGCAAACATGCATAACAGACCCAACCGTGGCGTCTGAGTTTGTAGCATTGGCTTCTAGTAGCAAAGAGGCAGAGTGGCTAAGAAATCTCTTGTTAAAAAGTAAAATATGGCTAAAACCTATGCCACCAATATCTTTGCATTATGATAGTGAACCAACTCTATCACGGGCCTATAGCCATGTCTACAATAGAAAGTCCAGGAATATAGGACAGAGACATAACTGTGTCAGGCAGTTAATCACAGAAGGTGTGATTACCATTAGTTATGTAAAGTCAAGTGAAAACTTGGCTGACCCCTTAACAAAGGGACTTGCAAGGGATTTGGTGTGGAAAACATCAAAGGGGATGGATCTTAAACTCACTTAACATAATTACTCCTGGTGGAAATTCGACTCAACGCTTGAAGAAACATAAAGTCTTGAGTTCAATGAGCCCAAGTACATCATATGTCGTGATTGCAAGCACTTTGTTTTATTTCATTTTCATTCCAAGGTTGAAGTGCTTGGTACCTATAATGTGAAAAGAAGAGGATGAGTTAGCAAACTCATAATAAGCTTACAACTGAGTTGTTAGGGTATTATAAATTACAGGGGTACTCTCAGTAAGCTTACCTATGTGAGTGTAAGAGGTGGTGTCGCTTCCTATGAGTCCAAGGGCTTGACTTTAGAGGACTCATGAAACAGAATATAGACACAAGGTCAATCCATGTGTCGGTTTGTTTGAATACTTGAGGTAACATGTATTGTGCATAAGACATGTCCGGTTAGTCGTATAAGATCACTAGTTCAAAGACAAGTCTACTATGCCATCTTGACTAACTTTGAGATGTTTTCACTAAATGAATGATTCAAATTATAAGATATCTTCACCGATGCATAAGGTTTCCTAGTGAACCAAGAGTCATCATTTGGTATTTTGAAAATGGTGGGGGAATGTTAGGGAATTTTCAAAATATATAGTTTAATTTTTTGGGTGTTTTCAAAACCTTCCTTGTCTTTCTTTGGAAAGCTTGAAATAAGCTTGGGGACTTTGTTCCACATCGGAAAGAGAGGAAAACATGGAGCACTTAATAAAGAGCTGCATGAAATATTCCTTTGAATATGGAATTGTGAGGTGAAAGCTAGTGTGTGCACCTACACCACAAGGATGGTGCTTCGCGCCATCCGCACACGTACACGCATACGCACGCGCGTGTGGCGTAAGCAGTGGGCTGTGTGGCGTTTGATGGCGCACTTTACACTTAGTATGGGCGCAAGGCGCCATAAGGGTGCTTTCCTATTTGCATCGGACAGGTTGGCGTCCGTTGGTGGTGAGTCAACCAACCGATCGAACGATTGTGTGTCCGATCTGGAGCGGATTGATCATAGCCGTTGATTGGTGATGTGTGCGATTGTACGAATGAGATGGCACCCGATCTTGGTCGGGTATGATTAGTCAAGGCATCTATTCAGTGTGAGAATGATCTGCACCATAGATCATCGATCTAACGGTTAGATCTGATTGGATGCGATCAAGGGACATGACTATTCGATCAGGTACATCAAGGCCTATAAATAGGCTGCAAAATCAGCCATTTTATTCCATTCAAAAATTCAGGAGAATTCCTACAATTCTCTCTCTCTCTCTCTCTCTCTCTCTCTTCCTCTTGATTTTGAGTTTTCAATTAAGAGTTTCTTAAGCAAATTTCTGCTTTTCTTATTGGTAATCAAGTTCTACAGATTTGATTATTAGTGTCTTGATTTTCTTGATTATATCAAGAGTATTCTGCTCTACTGTCGTCAGTACAAATGCCCGTAGACTTGATCTTTAAATCAGGCTTCATTGTATCTTGGAGGCAAATTTGCTGTAACCCCCTGCACACCTTTTGGTGGGTGCAAATATTATATTTAAAAAAGCGACTTAGTGACGCGACTTGAAGCATCATATTTCTGTTCTACATAGACAAGATCATCGCCAAGTTTTGAAGTGCCGAAGACCACCAATAGAAGAATTTAAGACCATTTGTTCCAACACAAAGTGCTTGTTTTGGTGAATTCATAACAGTACCTTTGTTTAGTGGTTTGTGTTTTTTTTTTTTTTTTTTTTGAAGTGTTCAATAACCTGAGATGAGAGACCCTATAGATGGTTAGTTAATCTTGGTCTAAATTCTACAGCAACAATGCAATCTGAAATGTTGTTGAAATCTATTGAACTCCAAATAGAAGTACCTACATTGAGCTGAAAAATTCAAAAAGATAAGAATGTGTAAGAATTTAAACATTCCAACAATCATTCTTGTTAGAGATGTAGCCCAAGACATTTAGAAGTATTGTCTACTATGATTTAATCCAACAGTTAACTTCAACCCAAAAGGCACCTCCATAATGCAAGTTTATCATGGACATTGTTCGCAATTGATGCGGGATGCCAACATTTCTCAAGCTTTAAATGATGAAACTACAAATAGAAAAATTATGCAAAAGAAAGCATATCATTATAATGATTTTTCTATCATTTTCTACTGGGCTCTACGATAGGAGAAATTTTAAGTATTATCTTTCGAAAGTTCTTATATGTTCCAAAGTAGAAGAATTTCAAATTATGTTTAAATCCTAACAAATCGAGAGTTACACACTTACACTATTATAATTTGATGAGACTAAGTTGAAGTCTGGTTAAAGATTATGGCAATACATAGAGCTAGGTGGAGAAAAATATCCATGTATAACAGACCACATTCACAGTAACTATCAAAGTTTTGCCCTAAAAAAAATGCTATACAAAAACAAAAACAAAAACAAAAACAAAACAAAAAAACAAAATTTTCTTACAAATTGAGTTGGTATGTAATAATAAAACATTTGAAAAAATAAGATGAGAAGTGATGGTGTGTCCTGTATCATTATCAAACCAATGGAAATCCAAACTCTCTCCGAAGAGCTTCTAATCCCCCAATAAGCCTTGTAAAAATTAAAAGATAGGGTCAATTACAAAAGAAAGGCACAAGACAAAAGAAAAATTTTATTAATGATAAAAAGATAATATAAGCATCCTATATGACCATGACACATATACCTAAGAAACAAAATACATATTCATTCGAAACTATCACTGGATTAAACAATACACCTTAACCTTCCTAGTTCCTCCACAAATATAAACTAACATAAAAACACAAAACAAACTTTCTTTATTAACCAATAGAAATATAAGATATCCTATAAAAGGTATAACCCTCACTGACCCACAAATCATTGTACACAGCACTATAAAAGTAGTATCGATAAACCTAAGAATACAGACACAGAACACGGAAATCGTATAAGGATGTGAATATCATGATCAATCATCCTTGAGGGTAGGTCTTGTTCTTGTTTTTGTTAAAAACAACATCAAGCATCATCCCCTTCACTGACTTATCCTTTTTGGGAAACACACTACCCTTCTTGGGTTGGAACCTTGGCTTGCTCATTTCTCCGCTCTCTCCTCCATTGCCCTTGCCTTTGCCTTTGTTCGCTCCGTTATTTTCCATCTCTGTCTCTCTCTCGAATGAGTCTTTGTGTTGCTCACTTGCTTGCTTGAGAAGATCAAATGTGGCTGAAATTTATAGAGGAGGATATCGTGTATTCTCATTTCTTCACAAATGCATGTGTATTTCTATGTGTTTGTGTGTTTGTTTCTTTGTTTGTGGGGTGTGGGGTGTGAATTCACTAAGCAATGCAATGAAAATCAACCATCTTTACTTGGGTTTTTACACATTGTAAGGTCCATCCACGGAATTGCTTCAGTTTTTCTCCTCATTTGCCTATCACCATATTATGGAAATTAAATTTACCAAATATGATGTTTAAACCATATTTTTGGGATCTAGAAATTGAAAATGGGCAAGAAAAACCATATTTTAATCAATTTTTAAGATCTAGAAAATTGAAAATTAACTGCACAAATGAGGTGGTGGTGGGACTCATTTGGTTCATTGAGGAAGTTGAAACTGAAATTTGTGGCTGGCAACCTCAACACCAACGTTATTAGAAGAAAACAAATTTTAGTTAAATGTGTGAAAAATTGCAAGTACTTCACCGGAAAACAACTTACATAATCACAAGAAGTTTCCTTAAATAAAACAAAAACGATTTTAAAAAAATCTGAAAATATATAAAATGGAAATTATTAATAATGAAACTATCCGGAAGAACCATCAACTTGGATGAGTCGAGGTTGCCTTGAAATTTGTTTCAAAAGAAAAACACGTTCCGGTGGGATGGGAAATTCCAAAGAAACTTTAAAATGATAGTATTTGTTTGGAAACGTTTCCGAAGCTTTCTGTAAGCTCTCATGGAAAACTTTAGGCTTAATTACACTTTTTACCCCTTAATTTTATCTAATTTCACTTTAATCCATATAATTTCTATTTGAATAATTTAGTTCCTACTCTTAAGTTTAGTTTTAATTTAGTCGTTTCGTCTAAATTTTGTCTACATGTACATCTTAGAAAATTGACAAATATTCTAAAATTGTTAATTTTAACCTCCAATTTAGACGGAAGAACCGAATTGAAACCTTAGAAAATTGACAAGTGTCCCTAAATTATTAATTTTATGGAAAATTACGCAGATAGTTCTTGTATTTTGATTTTTGTATTATTTTGGTCCCTATAATTTCAATTGACTCACTTTTGACCTTAAATTTATGGATTTGTCTCAATTTAGTTCAATTGATTAAAATTGCTAGTATTCTTTAATGAAAAATATGTACATAAGTGACATATGTCATATTTTTTAAGACAAAATTATAAGCTTATTTGACTCGGTGAATTAATTTCAACCAATTTAATAATAATTTTTCATCAAAAACACTAGCGGCATTATTAATTGAACCTGATTAACATAAAATCTAAAATTAAGGGTTAAAATTAAGTTATATGAAAATGTAGATATCAAAATGATGCAAGAGGGAAAATGTAAAGACCATCATTGTAATTTGTCCTAATTTTACCCTCCAATTTAGATGAAACGGCCAAATTGAAAATAAACTTAAAATATAAGAATCAAATTGTTCAAATTAAAATTAAAAGGACTAAAAGAAAATTTAAGTCAAACTAGAAGATGTGAAGTGTAATTAATCCAAAACTTTATGAAAATTCTTCAGAAACATTCTGGAAATTGATTAAAAAAAGAAACTGTATACTAGATTATTTTCCTTTTTTTTTTCCATACCTTTGAAGCTTTATTTTGTTAATTTTTATTACCTAATCTTAGTAGTTTTGTGGGTAAATTACACTCGTCATACTCATGTACCATTAAATTTTCACATAATATCAATTAAAGTGGAATAAATATTATCCTTTCGAAGTTTTACAGAAACTAATGAGTAAGGTAGTTTATTCACTCTGTTCAAAATGATTGAAAATTTAAAATCTAAATTGAAATAATTCATTTTGTTTGCATTCCAGTTATTTTACCTTTAAAATATTAGGTTGTGCTGAAATTTACAAAATTTCAAAATTGTCCCAAAATTTTATTAGACAACAATCACATCAATGTTGGACACTCCATTTTATTAAAAATGAGTAAGGGACTTTAGTCCGGTGCGTATAAGTTGGCTCAAGATATCCTTAAAAAAAAAAAAAGGGGTAAGGTCCACACATTGATGTCTCTGTTTCTAATAAAATTTCAAGAAAACTTTTCAAGCATAGTAAAATTACTCTATAAATAAACAGAAAATCTACAAATGATCAAAAATTTCAAAATTATGGTATATATTAAAGGAAAATATTTAAGACCTACAAAAAATTTCTCACAATTTGATCCACAATGTTGTGGTCTGAAATATGTTAATTTTTAAATTGTTATATATTCAATTGTGTAGGACCTACTTCTCTTGCCACATCATTGCATGTAATTTTAGGGATCTAAATTGTGGGTCTTTAACATTACTTGTTTTTAAAATTGGAGTCACATCATGAATGAATTTTGACTTTGATGGAAAATTTTGGATAGTTTATTTATGGTCAAATTATACTAGTAGTCCCTACATTTTATTACTTATGTCATTTTAGTTCATACAGTTTCGATTGACTCAATTTTCACCTTTAATTTTAAATTTTCTTTCAATTTAGTCCAATTAATAACATCGGTAAAGTTTTTGACAAAAAAATTTCATTAAATTCGTTAAGGTTAAGTCATTAAATTGATCAAGTTAACAATTTTATTTTTAAAAGTATGATACATTTCCTGTGCACATTTATCATATAAAAAATGTTAGCAATTAGAAGCAATTGGACCAATTTCAAATAAAATAAAAAATTCTAAGTCAAAATTGATTTAATTGAAATTACTAGGATTGAAATGACAGAAAAACTAAAATATAGAGACTAACGGCATAATTTACCTTCTTTTATTTTTTATTTTTATTTCCTCTGAGTTCCTAAACTGCTCATAAAGAAGTTATAAATGAATTTCCAGAATGTTTCTAAAAAATTCTCAGAAAGTTTTCTTAGGAGTTTCCATAAAGGTTATAGAACATCTCCAAATACATTCTTGTGTACGAAGAAAAGAAAATTACCCCGTAATACAAGTCGCTTGCATTTTTAATTGCAACTTCCTCAATGTTTCCAACCATTACCGAGCTAATTAATTACCACGTATAATCGCAAATTAAACGGAGTCGCACCACGCCATTTGCATAGTTTTCTTTAAGTATTTTCAATTTCCAGAGACCAAACTTGATTAAAATTATGTTTTAAGACGTTATTTGGTGAATAAAATTTGCATAAACACGTTAATTCTTATGATGAGTCATACAGTGATGTGGTGAGGAGGTGGTATTTTGTGTAACACGTAGATCAATCAACAGTTGCAAAGTTGGTGATGAGATTATGAGAGATACAATACACAACAATATAATTAATAAGAGAAAAAAAAATTGAAATGATATTGCATGGACATTACAGTCTGTAACCAAACCCAAGTAAGGATGGGTTGATTTTTCATTGCATTTTCAGGTGAATTAACACCCACAAAGAAACACAAACAGAGACACAGAGATGCATTTGCACTTGCAATGCAATGAGAACATAGATATCTCTCTCTATAAATATAACACCACTTGTTCTTCTCAACCAACACAACACTCAGTTGAGAGAGAGAGAGAGAGAGAGAGAGAGAGAGAGAGAGAGAAAGAGAAAGAGAGATGGCAAAGAACGGAGCGGACAAAGCCATGGAAAATGGAGGATGGGTGAACTTGTGGTGAATGCTTTTGTTTCCTCGACTAGTAACAAGAATAACAGGACATATCCTCATGATGGCGGTTCTTCTTCAAATGGTCAATCTTGATTCACCTTCCTATATTATTCCTGTCTTCGGTTCTGTATTTCTAAATTTATTAAACTAGTTTTTATGTGTGTTTTGGTGAGTGGTAGACTTTTCTCTGTTATACATATATCATCATATGTTTGTTGCCTTCAGTTTTAGTTTCCATTTAGGAAGGGTTTGTTTGTTTGTTTAATTGATGGATGGTTTTGAGTGTATGTATTTTACTCTCACTTCCCGGCTGCAGGTAGACCAATGGAAGAGTGTCCGTGTTTTGAAAGCCAACTAAACAATTAACGGAGAAGTGTTATAATCAATCGTTTGGTAAAAAAAATTAATTAATTTTTTTGATTTGGAATTAAAACGTTAGTTTAGATTGCCTTTTGTGATTTCTTTTATTTTTATAAAAAAAATAAAATAATTATAATTTAAATGTGACATTTTATCTTATTAACTTATTTTATTTTTTTTATATTTTTTTAACTCAAAATCTTAAGCAAAGGAAGCCATTCAACAAACACTCTCTCTCCTCCATTATTGCCTTCTATTCCTATTTCATATTTTCCCTCTCTCCTATATCATCATTGTTTTTCTCTCTCATTCTCATCTCTGTATTTTTAATTCTCTCTCCTCTTGTTCAAACAAAACCAGAGTCTCTTGTATAGTTGCTTTAAATTTCTCCGTCTCTCCTCCCAAATTTTGATTTTCTCACCATAGATTGGTTAGACAACAAAGTGCTGCTATGGTTGAATGAAAACTTTCTCACTCTAGACCTGTGAGAGACACCCATCACCTCAATTTATAAAGGATTGATTTAGGATATGAGTTGGTTTTTTGACTTTTTAATTTTTTTGACTATTTAGTCTGAAATTAAAAAATCTCATTTAAAAAAGGCTTTTTAGTTTTTTTTGATTTTTTTTTGAGAAAAAGAATGTAATGATTATGAGTTAGATGTGATATTTTGTTTTATTAAACTAAAAAATCTATTTTATCTTTTTGTAATGATTATGAGTTAGATATGATATTTTATCTTATTAAGCCTTGGTTTGGCAAATCATTTTGGCTATATAATCACAAAAGACAAAAAAAAAAACTATAAAATCACAAAAAGACAAAAAAGTTACAAAATTACTAAATTGACCCATATACAAACAAAAAATAAAAAAAGCATCATTTCTAAGTAGAGGGTAATTTTGTCATTCCAAAGTCAAAAAGTCAAAAAAACCAAACAAGAATATCAAACGACTAAAAAAGTCACAAGCTAAAAAATTCAAAAAAGTCAAAAAGCCAACTAAACAAGTCAAAACCAAACGACTCCTAAATTAAAAAGTCTATTTTTATCTTTTTGTAATTAAAATAATCCCAAACCCACCCAACCCATCCTTTCCCCGACAAAGCCAAAGAATAAAATTTTAAAAACCCATAAAAAAAACAAGAGAAACTAAGACAAAGTAGTGCCTAGGAATGGTGAAAAATGTCATTCACATAAATATTAAACATATTCTCTATTAAATAATACTTTTTACATTAAGAACCCTTTTCCTTCAATGAATGGAAGATTGTGGCACCACAAAAATAGAACAAACAAGAAACAAGAAATTTTTATACATACTGTTAGAAAAATATATAAAAATTATACTTGATTAACAAACTAAAATAAATACTAGAAGACAAAAGCAAAATGAATAATAGAAAAAGAATGGAATTTAAGTGCGAAAGTCAATCCGTTGCCTTTAAAAAACGATTTCGCCCCAATTGATGCAAATGTTTGCTAGTGCTCGTTCTTCAGGATAAAACGGCGAGTCTTGATGGTGTGCACTCACCAAGCAAGACTTGAACTCGTCTAAGCAAGAGCCCAAAGAAACCAAGTATAACCGTTCCGGTTTAGACTTGACCTATTTCACACTCTTAGATTTAGGATTCCGTACCTTTAATTGTTGTTTATATCCTTTATTATCTTGTTGGTAGTTGGGTTGAGTTGATGGTTATGTTTGAAATAGGTTGGAAGTTATGGTTTTTCAAAAGAGTTGTTGTCCAGTTTTTTTCTTATTCGCTTGAGTGGTCTTTGAGATCTCCTAGTATTTTTGGAGGTCTAGAAACTTCTAAGAGTAGGGTATCTTCACTTGAGCGATCTTTCTTGTGCTGAGCGGTCCTTGCAATCTGCAAAACTTCTAGGAAGAGGTCATTGTATGCTCGAATGGTGTTTTGGTCGCTCTAGCGATCACACTTAGTCTGTTTGACACTTGAGCGGTAGTTTCGTCGCTCGAGCGGTCTGTGCAAATATCAGTTCAGGGAAAGGGGGTTTTAAATCACTTTTTCATTCCACTCTCTCTCTAAAACACCTCTAATCCTAATTTCTTTACCTTTTCTAGCTAGTTCCTGTTTTAAAATCTCAAATACACCATCACCAATTGATTTCTCCACCATAATTCTTTAGTGGAAAATGTAGAGTTCATCATCAAACTTCAACTCCTGTTTTCTTCCTCTTTTAAACTTGAGATAGGGCTTTCTTCAACATTTGATATGATTCTTAGCTTAGTTATTTGCTATTTAAAAAGGGTTTAGTGATTTGGGAATTTTGGGTTAAATCTAGGGTTTGATTTTTAAAAAGTAAAAGAGGGGTTTCTCAAATAAACTCTTGTGATAGATTGTGGAAGTGTGTATATTGTCGAGTGTATTGGAAATTCTTTCCTTAAATATGATTTTGAAAATAAATGAGGTTTTGTTTGAAAAATCATTGATGTTCATATATGAAAGAAAAGGTAATGATGTTGGATTTGAAAAGATATGGAGAATGTATCTGTTGATGATGAGAGTAAAGTTGGATATTCATTATCGCTCACATTTTGAAATTTATGAGATTTTATTTGTTGTTGAAAAATTATATGTTGAGTAGAAATATCTATTAGGACTATCGATGGAGGATAGCTTTGAATGTTATAGAAATTACATGAGGATTAGGTTAAATTGAAACTAATTTTTCATACATCTTGCATCAAGCATTATTCCATACTTGAACATTGAAAATGTATTGTTTTTGAGAAAAAGACGTGTATACTTTGGTGAATCTAGTTAGAGGGTGTGGTTGTGGTTTATATTTTTGGCCTGTGTGTTCTTAGTGAAAGTTCAGAAACCTGCACGGTTAGATGCCAATCCTTCCGGTTAGTACCAATAGTGTTTGTATAGCATACTGACAGACACGTACTTAGGGATTCCTAGTGTTTTGTATCCACTGTCTTGTTTTCTGGTGGAAAAGTGTATTTTCATGAATTGAAATATAATAATGATGGCATTGCATTGTTTTGAAATGGAAAAATATAATGTTTTGCAAATGATAAGTATATGTATTCACCTTATGACTTCGTTAAGTTTCATACATAGTGTTAAAGTATCTCTATTGAGTTTTCAGGTGCTGATGATATACCTCTACCAAGAACTTAGCTAGAGAGGACTGTTGATCTAAAGGCTCATTTTTGTTTATTGTTATAATTATTTTTTGAACAAGTCTTGGGTTTTTTTAATTCCTTTTGGGAGGTTAATATTCCACATGTCTATATTTTGTTTTACTAAATATCATGGGTTGGTTTGTCACTATTTTTTTGGGGTGTTACACCAAGAAACTGTGTAGGAAAAATAGAGAAGAAAAGAGAACTTTTTCTATATATTGGACTACTAGGAATACGTATATATATAATTCCAAGTCTGAAAGCAAGGTAAGAATAAATCAAGGATTTGATCAAACAAATCCCTTGAATTATGAATCAATCAAAATCCATTGAATTATGAAACGGTTAGTTAATTCCTTAATCATGGTTAATTACAAAAGGAAATGAATCTATAAAAAATCAATGAGAGAAAAAAAAAAAAAAAACACACACACACACACACACACACACACACACACACTCACACAAAAACATATATATATATAATTAGTTCACACGTGCACCCAGCCAAGTCCAAACCCAAGTCCAACGCGCGTGCATGTATATATTTAGACTTCACAAATATGGCCCAAAGCTTACATAGTCTCTCCCACATCCTTGGCTCTTACCCAAGGTCTACATATAAAAAGTATAAGAAAACTAATAAGAAATCAATGTGGGATAAGGAACAAGAAATTTTTTTTGAAGCACTTCCAACAATCCCTCACATGATTCAAAATTAAGTAAATAACGAAGCAAAAAAAATAAAATAAAATTATGGGCTAAACTTGAGATGCATTAATGCCAATGTCATGTGGACTTGAATCGACACTTAGTGTTTACAGAATCTGGATCACAAGTGAAAGGTGACTCAATTCTTGAACCTGCCACCTTTTGGATGATCTAACAATGCTGCACACACACCTCTAGTATTCATGACGAGTTCTCGAATTGGCGCAATAAGGCCATGTGCTTTATCTGGATTTTCATGAGTACTCTAGAGAATTAGTTTTTAACTCTCATAGTAGGCAGCCCCACCTCCACACTCACATAGGTGAACCCATCAAGTGTGTACTCTTCACACCACCTTTACAGGCTATAAGTTCATTAAGAGCTATTTGCTCATCCTTAATTAGTTTAGCAACTTGCACTATTTTCACCTTAGAAGGGACGATCAAATAATAGTGCTGTCTTGAGTCTCTCTCTGGGTTGTTTTTACCCATTGAACCTGCTTCATGGGATCTCAAATCACACAGGTTGGGTTGCCATAACAAGTGATTCACTCAATGGGCTTAAGTCTCATCCCTCTTGACATATCATATTCCACTTTTCTAGTTAACCTTTTTGTCAGAGGGTCTGCCAAGCTCTTCTCTGATTGTAGAAATTCAAGAGCTAGTACGCCATTGTTTATAAGTTGTGCCTTAGTCGAATGTGCCTTTTCTTTCCATTATACCCTTTTTTTCTTTGCTCAAACTATTGCTGCTTGCGAATCACAATGCGATAAGATAGATGGGAATGGATTCTCCCATAAGGGAATATTAGCTAGAAGATTCCTTAGCCATTCACTTTCATTACCTGCCACATCTAGAACAACAAATTCAAATTCCATAGTAGAAGAGGCTTTACAAGTTTGTTTGGATGATTTCCATGATATAGAACCACCTCCAAGAGTAAACACATATCCACTGGTGGAATTAATTTCATCATTATCTGAAACCCAGTTAGCATCACAAAATCCTTCTAATACAACGGGGTATCCTGTATAGTGAAGACCTAGGTTCACAGTACCTCTCAGGTATCTTAGCAGTCTAGTTAAGGCTGTACAAATGTTCACAGTTGGGATTGTGTGTGTATCTACTAAGTCTACTCACAACATATGCAATGTCTGGGCAAGTACAATTCATTAAATACATCACACTACCAATGACTTTGGCATATTCAAATTGTGAAACACTATTTGCCTTATCCTTTTTAAGATGGTGGCTATGATCATATGGGGTTTTAATAGGGTCAATATCAAAATGATTATATTTTTTGAGGAGTTTTTCAACATATTGTGATTGTGACAACACTAAAATAGTTGATTCGCGGATCACTTTGATCCCTAAAATAATGTCTACCTCTCCGAAGTCTTTCATGCCAAAATTCGAAGATAAAAAAGCCTTGGTTTCATTTACAATGCATAAATCAGTACCCATAATCAACATATCATCTACATATTAGCATATAATAAAAAAGAAGTACCAAAGCATTTGTTATAAACACAACTATCAGACTCGTTTACTACAAATCCATTTGATATTAATGTTTTGTCAAATTTTTCATGCCATTGTTTAGGAGCTTGTTTTAAATCATATAAAAATTTTACAAGTCTACATACTTTCTGTACTTGTCCTCGAATTATAAAACCTTTTAGTTAATCCATATAAATTTCTTTTTCTAAATCTCCATTTAACAATGTTGTTTTTACTTCCATTTGGTAAATAACTAGTTTATGTATAGATGCTATTGCAATTAACAATCTAATAGTGGAAATTTTAGTTATAGGGAAATAGGTGTCAAAGTAATATACTCCTTTTTGTGTGTAGCCTTTAGTAACTAGTCTAGCCTTAAATTTATCTATTGATCCAGCAGCTTTTAATTGTTTCTTAAACACCCACTTGTAGCCTATGGTTTTAAATCCTTTAGGCAAGTCTACTAGTTCCCAAGTATGGTTAGCTATTATAGATTCTAGTTCACTATTTATAGCATCTTTCCAAAAAATGGTATGCATGGATTCAATGGCTTTGTCATAAGTTTTAGGATCCTTTTCAATGATAAATGCAGTTACAAAAATTGGTCCAAAACTGGCTTCCACTCTAGGTCTCTTACAACGTCTTAAATCTTGTGATGTTTCCTCGGTATTATGACTAGGCCGAATAGTTGCATGAATTTGTTTAGGAATTGGTTGTTTCATTAGAAATATATTTTCAAAAAAATATGTATCTTTTGCCTCCATTATATTGTTAGCTTTCATAATATCCTTTTTACCTTTTATTACAATAAATTTATAGGCAGCACTTTTCAAATTGTAACCAACAAAAATACAATCTATGATTTTAGGACCAATTTTACTTCTTTTAATCCTTGGCTAAACACCCCCAAACTTTAAGATATTTCAGATTTGGTGCATGTTTTTTCCAAAGTTCGTAAGGGGTTTTATGCGTTCTTTTATGTGAAACTCTATTTAAAATGCGACATGTTGAAAGTATTGCCTCTCTCCACATATTAGAAGGTAGTCCAGAGCTAATTAGCATTGCGTTCATCATATCCTTAAGTATTCTATTTTTCCTTCTGCTATCCCATTTTGTTCAGGGGTGTATGGTGCAATGGTTTCATAAATTATGCCATTTGGTTCACATATCAATATAAGTTAATTGCTATCATATTCCCCTCCCTGATCAGATCTAACTCTTTAATTTTCCTATCTAGTTGGTTTTCAACTTCGGCCTTATATTTCTAAAAATGCTTAGTTGCTTCATCTTTATTTCTTAACAAATATAGTGAATCTAGAACAGTCATCTACAAAGGTTAGGTAGTATCTTTTACCTCATCAGCTCATATAATTTTTAAAGTACCCCAAGTCACTATGTATAAGCTCTAGGACTTTTGAATTCCTTTCTACAGATTTAAAAGGTTTCTTAGTAAATTTAGCTTCTACGCAGATTTCACACTTGGATGTGTCACAGCTTTTAAAATCTAGAATTAAATTTAATTGTCTCATTCTTTTAACCAATGCATAATTTACGTGCCCTAATCTAGCATGCCACAAATCAATAGACTCAACAATATAAGCAAAGAAAATACTAGCTTTATTAGCATTTTCAGAGACAACATCCAGCACAAATAAACCCCCATTATAGTATCCCTTTCCCATAATATCCCCATTAAGAGTTAGCACAAGTTTATTAGAATCAAACAATAATTTAATACCAGCCTTGTTAAGAAGGGATCTAGAAATTAAATTTCTATGCATATTCGGCACATGAAAAGTGTCATTTAGGGCAAGAGTTTTGCTGTAAGTGAGTTTAAGTAGAATTTTTTCCTTACCAACCACGCGAGCTGTGCTAGCATTTCCCATGTAAACATGTTCACCATCACCAACAAACTCATATGTAGCAAATATATTTCTATTGCTACAAATATGGCCGATAGTCCCAGTGTCTACCACTTATTCAACCATATTGCCAACAAGATTTGCTTCAGACACAACCATTGTTATTATTTCAGTTTCAGTCAAGCTCCATTGTGGTTTCTGTTGGTGAGGTTCCTTGCCTTTGCGGTTGTTGCATTTTGAAGCATGATGACCAATCTTACCACACATGAAGCAAGATCCTTTCTTTTTCTTGAAAACTCCATCGGGGTTTTTTTTTTTTAAATGATTGTTATGGTTGTGATTATTGTGGTGGTGGTTGTGATTATTGTGATGATTGTTGTTGTTCTTCATCAAATATTTTTTTGTTAAAGTTCCTCATAGAGTGTGAATGATGGTGATTATGTTGTTTTGCTACATTTTTCACCTCCACCACATTTGATTTTGATGTCAATTCATGAGCATATTTACTTCTCTCTTTCATCCAGTTGGATTCTTCAATGCAAATGTGAACAATAACTTCTTCCAAACTGAGGTCTTTTTTCTTGTGCTTGAGAGAATTTTTGTAATCCTTCCAAGATGGTGGCAATTTTTTGGTAAGTGCTGCAGCATGAAAGGTGTCATCTAACTTCATTCCTTCGGCCACAATGTCATGGGCTATATTATGGTATTCATGAATTTGATCCATGACAGCTTTCATCATTCATCGTGAAGTCTAAAAATTTGCTCACCACGTACTTCTTTGTTCCTGCATCTTTTGTTGAATATTTTCTTTTCAAAAATTCCCAAATCTCTTGAGTAGATTTGTAACCACAATATATATCAAACAGAGACTTGGAAAGAAAATTCAGAACATGACCGTGACAGATTTTGTTATCTTTTTCATACAAACGAATAGATTCACTACAAGTTGGTTTGAAAACATCATTAGGAATTTTGATCATTAAACAAAACATAATCAATATTGAGAGACTCTAGAAAAAAATAGAAATTTTTCAGACCAGTATTTGTAGTGATTTCCATCAAAGGGTTCCAGTTTGGTCATATCAAGAATAACAGAAACAACAGAAACATAATTCATGTTTGGTAATCAAGCAAATTCATTTCATAAGATTGTTGGAAAATATATATATATATACATATATATGTATAAGAACTCTGCTTGATTAACAAACTGAAATAAATACTAGAAGATAAAAGCAAAATGAATAACAAAGAAAGAATGAAACCAAGGCACACAAGTCAATTCGTTGTCCTTAAGAAACAATTTTGCCCCAGTGGGTGCAAATGGCTACTAGCGGAAGTTCTCTAGGATACAGTGGCGAGTCTTGATGGTGTACACTTATCAAGCAAGACTTGAACTCGTCTAAGAAATAGCCCAAAGAAACCAAGAAATTGTTTGGGAAAAACAGAGAAAAAAATAGAACTTTTATATATATTATACTACTAGGAATACGTATATATATATAATTTCAAGTCTGAAAGTAAGGTAAGAATAAATCAAGGAATTGATCAAACAAATCCCTTAAATTATGAATCAATCAAATTCCCTTGAAATATTAAGCAGCTAGTTAATTCCTTAATCATAGTCAAAAGGAAATGAATCTACATAAAATTAATGAGAGAAATATATATATATGTATACTGTATAAGCTCACATATACAACACATGCGTGTATATATATATGGACTTCACACATATGGCCCAAAGTTTACATAGTCTCCCCGACATTTTTGACCCTTACCAAATAACAAAGGTCTACATATAAAAGGGGTAAAAAAAAACTAATAAGAAATCAATGTAGGATAAGGAACAAGAAGAAAATTTTGAAGCACTTCCAACACATGCTCATGCACTACAACAAAAAAGGGTTTTTACGGTACGCAATGCACGCCGTAAAAACCCTTCTACGACGTGCAGGCACACGTCATATTATGACCAGTCATGGAAAGTCATTCACTTTCAACGACATGCTTCGTACGCTGTTAAAAACTATTTACGTCGTTGTTACTTTTTCTACGGCATGCTATAGTACGCCGTTAAAAACTATTTAATGATAGATTTTGTACGTCGTTGTTACTTTTTCTATGACTACTTTTGCACATCATTATTTGGTGAGACAAATTACAACACTGATTGCACGCCGTAAAATATATAATACAATATCTTGCTCAACCTGCCGTTGATAAGTAGAACATACCACGGCGTACATGGAATGCTGTAGAATATTTCATATAATGACCTAATGTGCTTGCCATAGAATGTGCATTTTTTTTTTTTTAAATTCAGCAGGTTCTATTTGACCTGTTTTGTACAATCTAATATTACAAACAAGCTTCACAAAATATCAATCAATCACCAAAATATTATTTCAATCATAAAAAATAACTATATTTATAAATTATAACATTCAAAAATTGTCATTCAAAAATTGTCAATATATACATTTCAAACATCCAAAACCTAACCGTAAATTCAAAGACATCCAAAAGGACTATCCTTAAGTTCTAAATTATCCAAAAAGTTATAAACCATCCAAAACTGTACATATATAAGTTTGTAATTGGAGATGCAAGTTTAACACAAAAATTTGTTTACACAATGTTACTTGCAATAATGCTTTGTTGTCTTTTCCTTTTGTGATTTCATGCAAATTTAATAGATCACGAATCACCATCACCAAAAATCTATTTTCCTGGAAAAATCCAACAAATAAAAATGAGAAGACACATACATCCTGAAAACAAAATTAACAAAGGAAATGTTTGGTGTGGCAATGACAAAACATTTTTTTATATTTTCAAATATTCATTAATCTGTCTATAATCAAGAACTAAGCTTGCAAACTATATATACCAAACAGCCTTGTTGTAAAGGACAAGAAAGATGGAATACTTAAATGAGCATCTAATAGCCATTACCTCAGTTGTCAAGATATTGTCTCGGCACAATAGCAATCCATGTTATTAAAACAAATAGTGGCATGCATATTAGCTATCAATATTGCCTCCACTTCAGTAAACAAAGTAAACTGACAAAGTTACATACTTATTAAAATCATAACATAAACTGCCATATTATCCAAGACAGCATATATATGTTGTAATGCTAAAAAAAATATGTTATTTAGGAGAAACATGCTCAACATTAAATGAAGCGTATCTGCTCCTCCATCATGGACCCAGATATAGATCTTATTGCCCAACATAATGTGTTTAAGTTGTGCCATGTCCAATCCTCGTCACTCAGTTGTTTATTCAATTTCTTCAGCATCTATATCATCCCAGGAAAGAAAGAAACATTTATATGTAACTAGATGGCATAGTCCAATAAATTCACTATTAAAAGCACAGTAACGCACAACTTCCTACTTGAAAAGCATAGCCACGAATTGCTGAATGAATAACCTACAATAATCTGAACTCCGAATAATTTTGAGTTTTGTTTGATCATATTATTGCTATATCCAGGCATATCCACATAAGGGCAGAAAACCAACACATGATCAAACAATATAGTGTCAACTTTTCATGCTATTGGCATGAGAATACATATTCATACGGGCACAGCCATTATATATTTATCTATCTAGGAGATATTGCAGCACAATAAAAAAGGTGAACAACAAGGGCAATTGTAAACCAATACCTGCTTTTCGGTATCTTTGTGGTCAAGGTGTGACAAATAGATAAGTGTTTCCCTCATGATCTACGACATTGTAGTTTAAATTAGAAATAGCAACTAAAGGAGAAACACAGGCAAAGAAACCAAACATAAATAATAAAATACAAAGGAACCCAGTGCACGAGGCTCCCGCTAGCCTTCCCCACTTTTTGTGGAGATGATGATTCCCAATAATAAATTTTAAAAACCTCTAAAATAAAAAAGATAGCTTTCTTGATCTGTTACGCATTGTAGAATTCAAGATGTTTATTCATAATTAGCAACCAAAATGAAAAACTTTGGTGATTCTTGACAATTGCAAGAGAGGCCAACAACCCTGTTTTAAAGGGCTAGAATATTGAAAAAGAGTTGATAATACTTGCCAAAAACTGCTTCAATGCTCCATAAAAGTCATAGAAAATTGTTTTTACTTGCTAAACAAATGAACAGGTAATCACATTAATATTCCCTCTGCAACAATTAGGAATTCCCATTGCCAAAAAAGTTAAGATGTATTGAACATTTGTGAAATTCAGGTATTTTTAAAATAAAAATATGCAAAAGAAAGTGTATAGGATCATCTTTGTTAATTTTTTTTGTTACACATGCAATACTACATCCTTCTTCTACCCATAAAGCTTCAAACACTAATTTCAATTTACTCAACCCCAAATTACACTATATAGTATCACATCACTGCTTTGAACATACATTCTCTGAAGTGAGAGTTTAACAATATAAAAGAGGCTAACCACATATATTAAATATTAAAAAAGGATAAAAGAAAAAGAGAGGTTAACTATCCATTTCATAAGGCTTCCATAGAGAGATTGGATTCCATACCTGCCAAGTATAGATTTAACACCTTATATTAAACGAGGACATCATTGTCCTTCATAGTTTCACAGACAATATTCCTATTTTCATCCTTAACAATCAGAACCTCTTCAGGCTTAGCCACACGTCAGATCATTAACAATCTCAACTTTGACATTGGACCACCATAGAGCTATCGTCATTGCAACAGTTGTGAACCAAGACCATCAACAATACCATGAAATGGCATTTGTCAATTCAACATGCACAAACAAATTGAAAATAGTAAATCAAACATTCGATACAGATAGATTGAAACAGAAAATTAGATAAGAAATTCATAGAGGCCAGTCATCGGTATAATAGAAATTCACAGCATAGGACCCCCCATTAACACAACAGAACAGATCAAATAGACTTAGGCCAATTGTGTACCCCATTTTAAAAAAGAAAAAAAGCAAAACCTAGCCTACAACACTCTAACATGGTGCCAACAAGTTAAAGCTGTAACACTAGTATGTTCACAAGCATATAAAACAAGTCGATCGAGGTCTTAGTTGCACAAATTTCTAACATCAGGTGACATCCTTTGTCATATCAAAAATCTACACTTCTTGCTCAAAAGCTAATATGGATCATGATCATAAAAAAAATGAAAGAAAGAAAAAATATGATTTTACCACAATCCAAACTTCAACCATGCAAAGACTAAAAAACAATAAAGATTAACCAAACCCACTTTTAGGCCCCACCCAAATATTCACCCCAATTTAGTTGTTTGTCAGACTCACAGGTTCAGAGTATCCTCAACCATAAGCACTAGGGATGTTTGCATTGGGAGGAAGAATGGCCTACAAAACACCAAAGCATAAATGAAACAATAAATAAAGAAGAACTAAAAAGTCCAAAAAAATTCCACAAAATTAAATCCAACATTCTAAATTGGACTTTAATAAACAATTTAAGTATATGAAGTTGCACCATGAAGATATTATACATTTTAACATACTGCATGTCATAGAAATCCCCAAAATTAAGGGCAGCAACCTACAAACAACAAAATATGAAATGGAAAGGTTGAAGCAGCTCAAAAGCACTTAAGGTTCTAAATTTACGTAGGTAAGATGGAACGAAAATATTCAAGGATCCATTATTTATAAGTCTATGCCTACTGATAATCCAAGGACAAAATATTAATCATATGCATTCTAGCTAGTCAATCTATCAAACTTTTTTCTTGACTGACTACTTATTGATTAGGATCATCCCCTTAGGTTATTTCTAAGAAAATATTCTTTAAGTACGACCATTTTCAGTGGATGCATTCATGTCCAAGAGAATGGAAGCCCACAATGTTTTGGATGCCATAAACCATACTAATTAAATCTACCTTTGGCACCTTTTACTGAGAAAACAAGAAATAGAATATAGAAATCATAAATGGCTTCAGGGAAAAATAGAATTAAAAAAAAAAATGGGAAAAGAAAATAATTGTAACTAATGCTACTTGCTCTACCTGATACCGGAGATTTGATGAAGTTCCCAAAAAGCCCCCATACACAACTGCTGTTTTAAGTATTGGTGATCTTTTAATCCGTTGTTTGGTGTGTAGTGCTGGATTCAGTAATTTGCGTATTGCATACAAAATATTTGAGGCAACTACAGTGCCAATACTGGAAATAAATTTAACACCGACAAGCTTTAAACGATCGAAAAGTGCTGATGTAACTCTATGATTCACATTCCAATCCTTCCCAGCAATATTCTTTTGAAATGCATTATCAGGTATGGAACCAAGTAAGCCCTTTAATGCTTCCATGCTGTTCGGTGTATCTATCGTATCTCCAATTGAAAGGAAAGACAAGGTTGGAGCAGGAAGCCATACAGTGAAAAAATCAACAACTGATCCCCTGACAGTATCCGTAATAACATAGTCAAGCTCTTCAAAGAAATTTTCTTTACGCCTGTCATACTGTGCTAAGAAAGTAGTTGTAATCAACATAGCTTCTTCTATAGCTAGTCTATGTAAAATTTTGGGATCTGCCAATAATCTCTCCCTGAATCCCTACAACATCAAGGCGTTTGATGCTCAACTTTGAGTCCCTTGTCGATTATACTTTATCTATGTTTATTAATTGTTTAATCACCAAGTAGATAAGTGAATAGTGAGGGTTCCACGTGCACATATTATAAACTGACTAAAATAAATGATGGAATAGGTTTAAGGTCAACAACTTTTAAATCACACACAAAAGTAATTGCCAAAACCAAGCATTCCTGGAATCGATGAGTTAGTTTTGAAATAAAAGGATATTGCTCCAAATCAAAATAATTTTGCAAGACTTTCAGTGATACCACACTAAGATCAAGTCCTTTTTGAAGGTCCTGATAAGAACACATCAAAATATTCAGTCCATCATATAAAAACTCCCTTGCCAATTTCACCTTCAGTAATGGCATAAAATATTGTTCTGGAAGATTAGGCTATATGATATGCCAACATCACATTGAACCTTCTTTTTGGAAAAAGAAAACCATGAACATATTATTAATAATAATTTCATCTCTATTTAGTTCCAAGACATTTTTCCTTTCAATAAAGAAAAATGCCATTCCCTTAATTCGTAAAACCATTGTTTTCAATCAAGTAATTGTTATAGCTTTGATAGCCAATTCGGACATATCTTTTGATTGTCATTCTTTCTCTTGCCAGATTTAAAAAAATAAAATAAAATAACTTTTTCTCGCTAGTTCAAATCATCACACTCTAGGCTTAAGTCTCAAGACGTGTTATATCTAAACCTAAATTTAGAGGAGAAGTGACTGGAGTTTGGCTTTATTTGAAAGTGGGAGATTGCAGGAATTTTAGAATGCTATGTGGAAATTTTAGGAAAAAAGTACTTCTAGGTTTTGGAGTCAATTTAAAGTCCAAATTTAGTAAGGAAAGGATTAGCTCATGGAATATAGGCTTTGGAATGAAACAAAAGAAAGAAACTAAGGCAGGTTTGTGATTGAAATAACAGAATCTAATAGCAAAGAATTAAAGACAGAAGAAAATGAAGAAGAAAGAGAAAGAGAAGGATCTTATGGGAATCCCACTTTGATTCTTTAGGAATTACTCTCCAAGGTTGGGTTGTATCACAAAATAGCACAATCTTTAATTATCAAAATCCACTCTACTGAGTTGAAGAATAAGTGTTGCTATGTTTAGGTTGCTAAACTCCTACTTCTACTAAGATTAGGATCCCAAAAGTGGAAAACTTGACCTGTAACACAATCCTCAACCCACATTATATACCACATGTGAGCATTAAATGATTTGGTTGACCAAGAACATGGCCTGTGTACTTACTATATCACAGGCCAATTTAAAAGTGACCAGAAATGTAATGACTTGAGACTAAACATAAATACTCAAAATTAACCCAAATTTGATTACGTAGTAAGGTTTGAAGCATGCCCATGTGAAAATCTCCAATTTGTACCTTTACTTATTGTGTTCTACATTAACAATTGTGTTAGAGCCTGATAGGTGTACACACATTCTTCAGGACAGTTTGTTCATCTGGGGTAATGAGTTTTGGCTGATTTTACATTACTTCTTTGTCTGTGTCCTGTTCCTGCTGTTCTTTCTTTTTTCATTTCCTCTTCCCGTTTGAAAAGTGTGGAATGGGAAAGCAAAATGATTTAAAATGGGTTTTTAAATCTCAACTTTTAGTATATAGAGAACATATTAGCACATGCCTCACATTTTATCACAACATATTGGAATAGCAGGTCTACAGTTCAAAATCAGAATTTGAAATCAATCACAATTTTTAGTTTAGCACACTAGAGGACTAACAGACCCCAAACTGAATCCAGTTTTCTAAATAATCTGTAGCAGCCATTTCCTATAATCAAAAAGTGACAGAGTCTGACCACTACATCCATCACTGACTTACACCTCATTTGTTCTACAAACGTGAACAAATGCTAGGGGAACATTTGAAAAGTTGCAAAGGAGACTTACAATTGAGGGAAACAACCATGTATAAAAGTTCATGATACATCATAGAGGTGTACATCAAAGAGGTGGCCCAAAGCCAAACAGCATATTCGTCATCATCCAATTTAGGGTAGTTCTTAATAAAACACAAAATCAAAAGAGGGAAAAAAAAAAAATTTATTCAATCAAGAAACTTATGTACATAACTAGATGATCTGTTGGTCCCCAAGAAAACACTCTGTTTGGTAACCAAGAAAAGAATCTAAACAACCCAGAAAATGTACCTGTGTTCTTCTTCTGTCCACGGAGTTCCTTTCTTCCTCTCGACCTCACCGTGCTTTGTTTTTGCTACCGACTCAAACGAGGTCTAACTCCTCTTCGACTTGGTCTCTCATCTGAGCGACTACTCGTCAAAATAACTCTACAACTTGACTCGACCTAACTCAATCTTGTTCGCAAATCTGTGAGAGAGATAGAGAGAGAGAGAGAGAGAAGAGAAGAGAAGAGATGAGTATGAGTGTGTACCTTTCCTTATCTTCCTCCCTGTGCCGGACGCTGTTAAGTGGAGTTGTTAAAATCAAAGCCGCAAAGAGACGAGTTAGAAAATGGAAGTGAGCAAAGAGATAATGAGGGAAACGGCGATGGATGCGGCTGTGGAGCCAGTTGTCGTACTGGCGATGGATCCCCTTCGAACCAGTGTCTGATGATTAGAATCCATTAGAAGCCCAAACAGTTGATGTATATTTGCCAAATATTTTTTTTGGTGAATTGGCACCAGAAATTTTATTTTGGCGCCTCTTTGTTTTTTATCATACAATTTACGACATACATTATCCGTCGTAAAAAATTGCAATACTTTTAACAGCAGACATTTCGTGCGTCGTAAAAAGGCAGTACTTTTAATGGCGGGCTTTGTGTGCGCCGTGAAAAGTATTCACTTTTCACAACTGGCGTATGCACGTCATGTATAATTGATATATTAATGACACGCCATATGTACGTCGTTGAAAGTTTTATTATTTACGGCGTGCATTACAAGTCGTAAAAAAATCATCGTTATTACCATTCACGCAATAGACACACCGTGGTTGGAAAAGTATTTACATCGTGCAAAAAAAGCAAGTCATAAAAGTGAGAAACTACGTCGTGCATTTATTGTATGCCGTTGATGTGTTGCTGTAAAAAGTCAATTTTGTTATAATGATGTATATTTCATTTTCAAGGACTCAAATGATCTTGTATAATGGACATCAGGCCAAAGGAAGTAGTATTCATGAGATCCAAGGAAGTGAAGTGAAGTTTATGGCCATCCCTAATTGTTGGTTTCAAGCCATGGTTGAATGCTGGATCGTTCACATTGGTGCACAAATTCGCAGGAGATTTCATCACGTCTAGAGAGAGACATGAAGTAGGTTTGAAGCTACAAGAAGTCCGTCAATAAAGAAAGAGAAGCAACATAAGAGCAAAGCCAACTTTGGGCACAAGTGGGAGAAGCTGCTGGTTTGGACCCCAAAACATTGACTAAAAAAAATGTCTTAAATTTTTATTAATTATTATATTAGTCTATAAAAAGAATTATTAGAATTTAAAGAGGCTCCTAGTTATGATTTAAAACTAATAGATGGTTGATACGATAAATTATTTAAAAATAATAGATAGTTATTTTTCATCTGAAGAAATCAAAAAACTCATTAATGTGGTGAATTGTTTGAAATTATCGAATGATTGTTTTCTAAATGTATGGATTATATATAGAATATAATTAATTATACTATTTGCGGTTACTCTTTTCAAATTAAAGTTGATTAAATCTTATATTTACTCAACTATGTCAAATGAAAGATTAAATAGATTAGTAATTTTATCTATAAAAAATGATTTAATTTATAAATTGGATTATGCGAACTAGATTAATAATTTTACATCTAAAAATGTCAAAAAAATTGATGTTTAAGTGATTTTTATTATAGTTTGTTTACTTTTTATTAAATACTTCAATTTAGATTATTTTAGACTTGTTCTTAGAAAAATACTTAATTTATCCTAAATAGGTTTGTATAATGGAGATTAAATTGATAAAGTATGGGGTCTATAAGTAAAATAAATTCGAACCATTAATTTGATAAATTCTGTATTGATAAGTATGGATTTGTAGTTTTTTTTTTTACTATAAACTTTAATGTATCCTTAAGTACATTTTAATAAATAAATAAATATATATATAGGAAAAAGGTTGAGACTGACCCCCACTACTCTTAATGTATTGGGATTGATCAATTTTTTATTTTTTGTTTTTTTTCCTCCTATCACTCACTGACATGTGTTTGTGAGGATTATGGAGATCAAGGAAAAAGAGGGTCTCTATCATTTTTTTTATATATATACTAAAAGTAATCATTGTCAAAGACACAAAAAAAAAAAAAAAAAAAAAAAAGCGACATAATTATTTTAAAAATCTATACTACATATTAAGCAAAAAGAGATTTTTAACCCCAAGCCTTATGGGAGCTCTAATCTCCCAATCTAAATTTCTTGATTTTTTGATTTAAAAAAAACAAAATCTTAGCATTTATTAACTTCTCCCAACCCCTAAGTCTTACTCTCATAATAACATTTTAATGCATTAAGAACAAGAGTCCGGATCCTCTCCAGCCAAAGTTTTCAACCGGTCCTCCAGTCAATGGCCTGGATCTTGCCACGTCACCCCACTCAGAAAGAACGGCCCAGATCAACTGACTCCTAAAAGGCCACCTTCTCTCATTGTCTCTCTCTCTCTCTCTATCTCTCTCCACCAACTGTGTTTTTATCTCTAATTGTAAAGGATCTGATCTAGGGTTGGGGCTGGGCCAGCCATGGCTGTTGCGAGTGCGTTTGCAGGGGCCAAGCTCGAGACTCTCCTCCTCAGCAACACTGCCGCCGTCGCAGCTTCGTCGCCGGCGGTGGCAGTGTCTCAAATTCGAGTCCTCTGCAAACCACTTGGAGCCACACGACCCCTCATTCATAGAGCTCGACCTACCATTCGCTGCCAGGCTGCTTCCGATGTCTTTCTTCAGACACCCGATATGATTGATCCAAACACGGCCTTAGCTTCTCCTTCTCCTTCTCCTTCTCCTAGCCTCTCTGCTCTCGAACAGCTCACGAATCGTTTTCTGTGCTGTTTTTAATTTGTTTTCAATTCTGGGAATTTTTTTATTTTTTTATTTTTTTTAATAACTATGGAATGCGAAATGCACTTTCAATCTGGTTTCTTCTTGCGGTTTCATTCATTGATTTTACCATTTATTGTTAATATCTGCACACAAAAAAAAAAAGTTGGTTCATTAAATCTTATAATTGTAAAATTTTTGAATGTCCAAGACTCAGATGGATTATTAAAAGGGAAAGAACAAGCAAAGCGATGAGTGACCACTGACTAGTATTTATATCTACATAATTTGGATTTGGGATTGCTGGGATTGTTGGTGTCTTTGACGGTGTCTCCTCTCCCTCTCCCTCTCCCTCTCTCTTTTTTTTGTTTACAGATTGAAATTGAGGAGCTCTGCCCTCCGAGAAATTTGAAATTTTTTTTTTTTTCAGTTGATCTGGGCCGTTCTTTCTGAGTGGAGTGACGTGGCAAGATCCAGGCCATTGACCGGAGGACTGGTTGAAAACTTTGGCTGGAGAGGATCCGGATTCTTAAGAACAAGCATAAAAAAATTCTTTGAAATCCAACACATTTGAATTCTTTGAAAAGTTCCAACACATATGATTATTATCTCTCATAATAACACTTTAATGCATTAAGAATAAGCATAAAAAAAATTTCTTAAAAAGTCCAACACATATGATTATTATCAAAATATTAAATTTTAATATAATATAATAAAAAAAAAGACATTTAATTCCTTGAAAAGTCTAACACATATGATTATTATCAAAATATTAAACTTTAATATAATATAAAAAAGGAAAAAAAAAAGAAGACATTTAAAAAAAAAAAAAAAAAGACATTTAAAAATCGTAATTCACATATATAGATAACTAACCTATCACCCGTGCTATGCATGAGATAATTATAGATATTTATATTTGTTTTAGATTTTTTTTAATATATAAATTATGTTTTTTAAGATTTTTTATAAAAATAATTTAACAATATTATCACCAACCATAGTGTATGGGAGAAGTTGAAAAGGGTAATGCAGTAACTATACACGGATTGTATCTATAATTATTTGTATAATGAGATTTTAAATGCTGATTAGGAAATTTTGACCAAATCAATAAATGCAGGCATATGGAAAGACATGTGGATTGAAAAAAGTTAATAAATGCTAAATTTCTTGAAAAGTCCAACACATATGATTATTATCAAAATATTAAACTTTAATATAATATAATAATAAAAAAAGACATTTAAAAATAAAATAAAATAAGACATTTAAAAATTACAAATCACATATATAGATAATTGTAAATACAATTCGTGCATAGCACGAGTGATATGCTAGTATATATATATATATGAAAGTTGGGTTCCGAAAAAGTAAGAGCCCAAAAAAAAAAAAAATTAAGGAGGGGGTGGAATCCCAAAAAATAAAAAATAAAAATTAAAATAAGTGAAATAAAGGGGGAGAGAGAGGATGTGAAAGGAAGAGAAGAGGAGAGGAGAAGACTACACAAGGAAAAAGTCAAATAAAAGAGGAGAGAAAAAAGCAGAATAAGAGATGGAAGCCGCCCCGGGGGGTAAAAAAAATAAAATAAAATTAGGGGGGTGGGGGGTGGAATCCAAAAAAAATAAAAAATAGAAAATAAAAATTAAGGGGGGTGGGGGGGTTTGGGGGGAGTCCGGATCATCTGCCATACATTCCTGCCATACATTCCTGCAGTGCCAAACAAAACGACGTCGTTTTGTATTAATTTTTTTTTATTCAAAAAATAGATAGACAGTTTCCCTCATTTTCTCCTTCTCTGAGTCGTGTTTCCCCCATTTTCTGAGTCGTGTTTTCCCCCTTCTCTGAGTCATCCTTCCCCCTTTATCTCTTTCTCTGTATCGTCTTCTTCACCCTTGCACCATCTATCTGAGTCAGTGAACCCTAGCAGAGAGATAGAGGCATCGTGAGAGGCGACTGAAAAGGCGGAGTGAGGCACTGACGCGAAAGAGATGGAGGAGCAGCGCGATGGTGAGTCCGACGGCGATGCGATGGCGGGAAGGCCACATTGCGGCGACAGCGAGGTGTATTTCATCATCTTGCTGTTACATATATATATATATATATAGATTTGTTTCAGATTTACCCATTTCAGTTTGATTCATAGAAAAATGTTATCTTGCTGTTATATATATATATATGTATATATGTATAGAGTTTTTTCAGATTTTAACCCATTTCAGATTGATTCATAGATGGCTGTTATTGATTCACAAATTAAAATTTGTATCTGTTGGGGATTCATAGATATATATATATGTATATATGCATATATGGTTGTTATTGTTTGTTTCAGATTTGATTTGATATATATGTATATATGTATATATGTATAGATGGTTTATTAACCCATTTCAGATTTTAATTTGGTGCCTAGGTTTAATCTGTTAATTCAAATCCAGATTTTAATAGTTTTTATTCAGATTAATTCAAATTTGATTCCAATTAATTCAAATTCGATTCAGATTTTAATTGAAATTGATTCAAATTTGATTCAGATTAACCCATGTTAATTCAAATTTGATTTGAATATATTTGATTCAGATTTTAATCTGTTAATTCAAATTCAGATTTTTGAAATCAATTAATTCAAATTTTTTCATATGAAATGGGTTCAGTAATTGAAATGGGTTTAGTCAGTGAACATGAACTATGTATTGGTTTTTTTGGAATGATCTGAAATGAATATTTATTGGTTTATAATGGTTTATAATGAAATGGGTTTATAATGATCTACATATTTACTGGTTTTTTTGGGTTTATAAAAAACATGAACTATGCACATACCAGTCCAAGTCAGATTTTTTTTATATGTGAACATGAACTACGTATTGGTTTTTTTGGAATGATCTGAAATGAATATTTATTGGTTTATAATGGTTTATAATGAAATGGGTTTATAATGATCTACATATTTATTGGTTTTTTTGGGTTTATAAAAAACATGAACTATGCACATACCAGTCCAAGTCAGATTTTTTCATATGTGAACATGAACTATGTATTGGTTTTTTTGGAATGATCTGAAATGAATATTTATTGGTTTATAATGGTTTATAATGAAATGGGTTTATAATGATCTACATATTTATTGGTTTTTTTGGGTTTATAAAAAACATTGAACTATGCACATACCAGTCCAAGTCAGATTTTTTCATATGCAATTTTGTGTTCTACATATATAGTTAATCACATTGATCTATTTTCAGATTCATAAATTTAGTTGTGGATTCATATAATTATATGGTTTATATATATGAATTGTAGGTAAATGTGATTTATATATATGAATGTGGTTTATATATATGAACCTGCAATTAAGTATAAATGTGGTTTATATATATGAATTGTAGGTAATGGAAGAAAATAATATTGTTGATGATTGTGGTTGGAAGCCGAAAGTGGGAATGCCATTTGACTCTGAACAAGCCGCATATGACTTTTACAATACGTATGGGGGAAAGGTGGGCTTTAGTATTAAGAAGGCATATGCAAACAAGAACAGACAGACGAAGGAGATAACATCACGCATGTTTGTATGTTACAAAGAGGGAAGTCGGGGTATTGACAAACGAGATCCACTTGTCAAAAATCCCAGACAAGGGGTAAGATGTGGTTGTGGTGCCAGATTTAGTATCAAGTTAGATAGAATATTAGGAAAATATATTGCTTGTGATTTTGTTGAACATCATAATCATGATCTTGTGCCTCAAGATTGCATTCATATGTTGCCATCCCAAAGAAAAATTTCTACCACCCAAGCAATTGAAGTAGGATTAGCTTCACAATCTGGAATTCCTCTTAGGTCTGCTTACGAACTATTTGGTAGGGAATCTGGTGGAAGAGCATCACTTGGTTTCACCAAATTGGACCAAAAAAATTACCTAAGATCGAAGAGACAAAAAGATTTCGAATATGGGGAAGCAGGTAGTGTGTTGCATTACTTTCGTAAGAAAACTGTGGAAAATCCATCTTTTTTTTATGCAGTCCAATTAGATTGTGATGAGCAGATAAGTAATATATTTTGGGCTGATGCTCAAATGATCATGGACTATGCTCAGTTCGGTGATGTAGTGACATTTGACACTACTTACAAACTAAATAATGAGCATAGACCTTTTGGATCATTTGTTGGATTTAATCATCATCGAGAAACAGTTATATTCGGTGCAGCGTTGATGTATGATGAGACTGCTGAATCTTTTACATGGTTGTTTCAAATTTTTTTGGAGGCAATGTCAAACAAAGCTCCGAAAACTATTTTCACAGATCAAGATGCTGCGATGGCTAAGGCCATTCCAATTGTCATGCCCGATACAAACCATCGTCTTTGTACGTGGCATTTGATGCAAAATGCTGTCAAGCATGTAAGTTCTGTTTTCGATGATGTAGGGGTGAAGGGTGTGTTTTCAAAATTTATGCATGACATTGATGATGAAGAAGAATTCCGAATACAGTGGGACCAAATGCTTGAAAAGTATGATGCATTCGACAATCATTGGTTGGAGCAGACTTTTTGCGTGAAGGAGAAATGGGGATAGCCATCTATTATGAATTCTTGGGCAGCTGGAATGAGTACTACTCAACTTAGTGAATCTTTTAATGCATTTCTGAAGGATTATCTGAATTGTGACCATAATTTGATAGAGTTCTTCAAGCATTTTGAGAGGGTGCTTTATGAGAAGAGGTATAAGGAATTGGAAGCGGAGTATAATTTGTCCCAAAAATTGCCGAGGGTTTCAATTCCAACTGTGATGTTAAAGCAAGTGGCAGAGATTTACACGAAAACTGTTTTTGAGGAATTCCAAAATGAGTATGTGCAGTCCATTGAAGCATCCATTATAGGCACTACTAATGATGGTGAGAGCACAAAATTCATAATAAGAACAATGGTAGATGGGAAAAAAGATAAGATTGTGACAATGGATAGAGGGGGTTGTTTGAGTTGTAGTTGCAAGAAGTTTGAAGTGAAGGGCATATTATGTCGACATTGTCTCAAGGTGCTTAGAGATATATTCAATGCAACGAAACTTCCTCCACAGTATATACTCAAACGATGGACTAAAAAAGCAAGGGCTGAACGAGTGAAAGATAGACGTGGGTATGAAGTGAAGGCTGATGTCAAATTACATCAAAGTGACCGATATCGGTCATTAATGACCCTGTTTAGAGCAATAGCGAGTAGAGCCGCTGAAAGTGAAGAAACTTATCAGTTGTTAGTTTCAAAAGGTGAAGAATTGAGTGTAATGGTTGAAGACAAATTAAGTCTCCACATTTGTGGTCAAGTGGAGGTAACTGATTTGAGAAATTCGTCAAGCAACGCATGGCCACAGAGTGATGAAGTAGTGTAACGCCCTAGAAATAACAACATAAAACCCAACAATATAGACATGCATTGATATATAAAAGATCCACATTCTTCCATTAACAGAGTTTCATTACAAAAGTATTACATGTTAACAACAAAAGCAAATGCCCTAAGGGCTTACAGCTTTCCAAGTTAACACTTGGTTACAAAAAGTAGAGTACTAACTCATTTACACATTAAGCCCTTGGCTTGAATTTACATGTAACACATAAAAAGAGAAGACAACAAAAAGTCTGCCCGCCCCTAGCCTCCCAAGCTATGTCCTTGGAGGTGGCATGCTACCTGTACCTGAAAATGATGTTCCCATATAGAGTGAGCCACAGCCCAGTAGAAATACACTAAACCAGTTATGAATAGTGACTAAAAGATTAGCAGTTGATAGGTGGCCAACACTTTACACTTTCATATTCCATTTCCTTACAAATTCTCAATTTATAACCATGGCTCAGAACCTGGCCAACAACTCATGTGGGACAGTAACTCATGTCCAACAATTTCCCATTTCACAAAAGACACGCATACCAGCTATATCAATACTTCCAAGGACATGCATAAGAGCAATATCACACTTCCAATGACAAGCATATGAGCTGTGTCAACACATCACTAGATAAGCATATGAGCTATATCTTTGGAGTCCATCCCCTATCTTCTCCCAAACAACATCCGGTTTAGAGGTCCATCCCCTATCATCCCCTAAACCGTGGAGTACATCCCCTATCTCCTCCAACACAACACACAATGCATATAAACAATTATTATACACATCAATCAATACATAAATTTAACGTATTCCTTCAACCGTCACACTCAATGACACATTTTAAATGATTAGTTTTAGTTTGCCTAATCATCATGCATTGTCTACAACAATCAAGACTATCCTCCACCGATAGCCCAAAGCAGTTATTTCTATACAAAAAATAAATGCAACAAATGGATATAAAATCAACATTTCCATTCGGTGAGTGATAAGTAATTCAACTACACCCTTTAATCCCATACACTTCAATTCCTCATTTCTTACAATTAATTATCCCAATTAATTAATCAATGTAATTAGGGCAGTTTCCATAATTAACATTACAACCCTTAGGTTCCATTTTTCATCACTATTTCAACATTAACCCCATGTTTCTACACCAAACATGCCTCTAGGTTTATTATAAATAAAACCCCAACTTTTGTAAAATTACACAAAAGACCCAAACTTTCTCAAAATTACCCAACAACACCCAACATCTCAAAATGCTAAAATTCAAAGACAAAATCCATAAAGAGGAGTAGGATATCCCTACCTCAAACGATGAGCTCCAACGAAGATGAAGGCCAAAATCAAAATGCTCCAAATCTCGAAATTTTCAGATTAAAATGTAGCCCTCGACGATCAACACAACTTTTGTAAAGGTCAAAAGTGAGTAGACAACTCCTACTAGATCAAATCTAAGAGAGAAGTTAAGATTTTAGAGAGAGAGGCTCTCAAATTTGTGTTTGGGAAAGTAAGAGAGAGAAATGAAGTTGAAAAAGTGATTCAAAAAGTGATTTCATGGATTGATATAACAGTCTCTCCGCTCGAGCGTGGAAACCCCCGCTCGAGCGCCACTCACAGACTCCCGCTCGAGCGGCCAAACTCCCGCTTGAGCGGCGGATGCACACTCCCAGAAGTTTCTGCAGACAGGTCCCCGCTCGAGCGCCCAACTCCCCGCTCGAGCGTCACTCACAACTTCCCGCTCGAGCGGCCAATCCCTCGCTCGAGCGCCCAACACTACACAGGAAAATACTGGATGGGTGTATTCCCCGCTCGAGCGTCTAAACCTCCGCTCGAGCGGACAGGCCAAAATCTAGGTAACTAATTTTGGTTCCTAAGCTCAACCAACCTGTAACAAACCTGCCCAGCACATCCCACAACTCAAATACAAAGCATGAGAGGATGTAAACAAGATTATAATCAACCACTAACATCTACGGACACAAGTTCGGATCACTGTACAACAAGGGTAAACCCGGGATCGCTATAAGTAGATTGTCCAATCCAAGCTAAGGGACTGAAGAAAAGAGAGTCAACTAGAAGAAGGAGGATCAAAGGCGGGATGGAAAAAGCTATTGCAAAGAAGAAAAGGATGCAATCTATTCAGGTTTGGACATGACAAATTGCATACGATTAAAACACAGTACATTAGTAAACTAAAACATTGATTTTATTTAGTAATGACCCACTTTCATTAAGGTTTTTCATTGTGTGTAGGGTGGCGGTGATTATACTCCCCAATGTGAATCTCAGCCTCATTTTCGCATGGGTAATAATTCTATTCAGGTAATATTTAATAGTAATGTGGTCTTTATATGGTTAGTTTGATGAGTTCATTTCATTAAGTTCGTTCATTATATGGTTAATTGTTGTTATGTGTAATTGGTTTGCTTCGCAAATGTAGTCGGGTGGTACTGTTTACACCTCCCAAGGTGAATCACAACCTCATTTCGTCATGGGTGGTAATTCTATTCAGGTATTTAATGGGTGAATCATGGGTGGTAATTTTATTCATGGGTGAATCACAACCTCATTACTGTTTACACTTCCCAAGTTGGGTTGCTTGGCATTTAATTATTTTTATCTGTAATTGGTTTGTCTGGCAATGCAGTCGGGTGATGCTATTTATACTTGCCAAGGTCAATCACAATCGCGTTTCATCATGGGTGGTAATTCTACTCAGGTAATAGTTTTTTGTGTGCAAGTTGTTAAGAAAATGTTAAATAATGACCATGTTTTTTATTCAAATATTTTGTTGACATAGTTTCTATTGGTTGTATTTAGGATCATGGTCTTGGTGTCAATTTTTCTCAATCACAACCTCGTTTTGTCATGGGTATTAATTATAATAAGGTAATATTAATGTTCAATGATGTTTCTTTTGTTTTTAAAATTTTTTGGTTATTAATCTTTTTTTTTTTTGTTTTTCGTCATGGGTATTAATTTAGGATCATCGTCATGATATGTACATTTCTCCATCTGAACCTCGACCTCAAGTTCTAATGGGTGGTACAAGTGGTCCTCCTCTTACATATGGTACATATGATGTAAGTTATAATTAGTGACATAGTTTACATTTAAAATGTAGTATACATTGTAATCAAAGTTGAATACATGGTTTGGTGTATTGCAGGGGAATAACACGGCTCAGTCAATGCCTTTTGTGTATCCCACTCACAGATCTTTTCAGGGGTTGCTTCGAGGTACAAGTGTTGAAAACTTTGCAGTCCATCTCTCGCAAGCGTCACATAGTCCTGCTGACAGTCATGTAGATGGACATCCCTGAGAAGTTTATTTTATCTTCATTTGTTTTGGACAAATGTATTTTGTGTTGGACAGATTTATAATGATGTAGATAGATTTAGACAGTTTTCTTTTATTTTGGACAGATTTGGTGTCATGAATGTTGGACAGATTTGGTTGTGCTATTTTGTGTTGCACAGGTTTATAATGTTGTGGAGAAATTTTGAATGATATGGACATCCTATGGATAGTTTGCTTTTATTTTGGACAGATTTTTTGGTTTTGGACAGTTTTTTTTTTATTTTGGACAGATTTGGACAGGTTTATAATGATCTGCACAGATTTTTTGGTTTTGGACAGTTTTTTTTGGTTTTGGACAGATTTGGACTGGTTTATAATAATCTGGTTTTTGGACAGATTTGGACAGGTTTATAATGATCTGTACAGATTTTTTGGTTTTGGACTGATTTTTGGGTTTTGGACAGTTTTTTTTGGTTTTGGACAGATTTGGACTGGTTTATAATGATCTGGGTTTTGGACAGATTTGGACAAGTTTATAATGATCTGCACAGATTTTTTGGTTTTGGACTGATTTTGTGGTTGTGGACAGAGTTCAGACCATATTTTTGAGGAATTCCAAATCTGTCTAGACCACATTTTTGAAATGAATAAATATTTATTGGTTTATATTGAATAAATATTATAAACCCAATGATCTGAAATGAATGTTCTTCCATTACCTATATATGTAGAACATAAATTTATGAATCTGAAAATAGATCAATGTTTTTTTGTTTCAGTAAATGATCTGGACAGATTTTGGAATGATCTGGACAGATTTGGACTGGTTTTTTTGGTTTGGACAGGTTTTTTTTTTTTTTTTTGGATAGATTTGGTTTTGGACAGTGTTATTTTGTGTTGTCTGCACAGATGTGGATTCTGGACAGATTTGGATACATGTATACTGTTTTGGACAGCTTCGGTTATGTTGTGGACAGATTTGGTTGTGTTATGTTGTGGACAGATTTGGTGAAGAACAAGTATGACCTGACCAACAATAAGAATATAAAATAATGAAATCTGTCCACAACATTATAAAATAATGAGATCTGTCCAGAACATTATAAAATAATGAAGTCGTCAAGCATAGGTAATTTCAGGTAACGTCATTGACAGAAAACAAAAAAGAAGCGCATCACATTCGTCAAACGTAGGTAATTCCATTAAGCTTTACATATCAACATTCATAGTTTAAGGTGTACAACATTCATAGTTTAAGGTCTACAACATTCATAGTTTAAGGTCTACAACATTCAAAACCCAAATACATCCATCAAAAAAAAAAAAAAAACAAAATACCAAAAAAATAACTAAAAGGTTACATTCACTTCAGTAGTGCTATTAGCATGGTAAAACCAATCAACACTATGGCTGTGAACATAAACAGTTTCATAGCTTCTTGGTTTGCTTCAACTCGTTCCAATTTATTTATAATTTGATTGAGTTTGTCAACATCATAATCATAGCCTCTCTCATCTTCATTCTTCATATGACTAGCTTTACTTTTCCTTTGGATATCTGATGCATTCCCAGTCGAAGCCGGTCCCCACCCAAAGAAATCGCACATCCTATTTGGACACTTGAAATACAGCCTCCCTGGATTTTTCTCTGATTCTGATATGAACACAGTAACTTTTTTTCCACAATTGCATCTCTGATTTTGCAAATATCCAGCATCAATGTTTGAACCCATTGACATTGACATGATCCTAGTAAGAGCATTTTCCACAATTACAATCAGTCCATTAAGACAACATTCAAACAAAGCTGTAAAATAAAGCACTAATCAATGATATAATAACCATTTGTCTAATAAACATTGTCATTTTCATGTTTATGTGAATTCTTAATGTTATTTTCATGTTCATGTTAATTCTTAATGTTATTTTCATGTTCATGTTCATCCTAGTCATATACATAGTTCATGTTCATGTTCATCCTATACATAGTTCATGTTCAGTCCTAGATCATATACATAGTTCATGTTCATTCTTAGATCATATACATAGTTCATGTTCAAACCAGTAAAATAGCAAACTGTTGTTTACATGCATTGCCATTATTCATGTTTTGTTTGACACAGGCAACTACCCTGTTTATTCATGTTTTCAATAACCATTGTCAACATTCATGTTTTCTTCTGTTTTTTTTTGACAATGGGACCAATATAGATCAAACAGTCCTGCTGAATCATGTATTACTCTATATTGGTCCAATATTGATCAAACAGTCCTGCCATATAAAATTCAACAAAGTTCATAAAAAAGGTTATTATGTTTCATGGTTTTCTTGCACTACATTTTCATGCTCACTTTAATATTTTCACTAATGGATCAATGCTATGTGTCAATGTTTTCTTGAAAATTCACACCATAACCCCAGCTGCCAATAAATTAGGCTCAATATGACTATGGTTAACCCATTTCTTGTGCAGCATAGACATAGCAAACATGTTCCTTCAATCCATGTTCCTTCTTCATTTGCTATCACTACACTACCCCACCAATAATACACTGTCAAGCTCTGTTTTTGGATCTTGGATGTTTTGGATGTTTGGTTCAGTTTTCAGATTTTTTTTTAAATTTTTTTTCAAAAATACCAACACTAAACGGGGCAGTCCTATTTGAATCATGTCTCTATTTGATCTATATTGTTCTTGTGCCTCATTCTGTTGCCATATAAAAGGAAAAAAATTTGAATCATGTCTCTCTTAGATCAAACAGGGCAGTCTTGGAATCACTAGAAGGTGTTCCTGATATCTATGAGCAGATTTCAGGGATCATAATGGAGTACATTAAACCAGAGGAATAATGGCAAAACTGTTGTTATGTGTAATTGGTTGTGATGAGGTTGTGATTCACCCATTAAACCAATGCATTGCCATTACCACCCATTGCCATTATTCCTCCATGATTCTGTGTCAAAAGTGTCAAATAAAAGGAAAAAAAAAAATTTCATTTTTAATACAAATGTGGAACCCAGATTTACATTAAACCAGAGGAATAATGGCAAAACTGTTGTTATGTGTAATTGGTTGTGATGAGGTTGTGATTCACCCATTAAACCAATGCATTGCCATTACCACCCATTGCCATTATTCCTCCATGATTCTGTGTCAAAAGTGTCAAATAAAAGGAAAAAAAAAAAATTCATTTTTAATACAAATGTGGAACCCAGATTAACACAAATCTAATTTCGGAAAAATTCATTTTGAATCATAAAAATTCATTTTGAATCATACATTTTGAACCCAGATTAACACACATAAAAAAAGGGGGGGAAATTCATTTTCAACCCAGATTAACACACATAAAAATTCATTTTGAATCATGTCTCTATTTGATCTAATTACATCAAATGGTGAACATTGAACAGATTAACACAAACATTGGGAATAATTTCGGAATAACACCAAATCAACAAAAATTTGTAAAAATTTAACAGAAATCACACCAAATCGGTTTCAACAACAAATCCATCAAACTCAACATAAATCAAAAGGATCTATTGGCAACAAAATCATATAAAAAAAAGTAATAAAAGACGAAGGGAGAAAAATGATCCTGAAGACGAACGGACCTCGTCGCTGTCGTTTCGCCGTCGTCGCCGTCGTTTCCCCTCGCCTCACCGCTGCCTCTCCTCTCCTCTCCTCTCCTCTCCTCGTCGTTTCGCCTCTACTCTCAATTCGTCTGAGTTCTGAAGCATCACTAGGGTTCTAAACAGTTCTGAAGCAACATAAAAGACGAGGAAAAAAAATAAAATAAAAATTAATACAAAACGACGTCGTTTTGTTTGGCACTGCAGGAATGTATGGCAGGAATGTATGGCAGAAAATCCGGACTCGTTTGGGGGGTGGAATCCAAAAAATTAAAAATTAAAAATTAAAAAAAGTGAAATAAAGGAGGAGAGAGGGGATGGGAAGGAAAGAGAAGAGGAGAGGAGAAGACTACACAAGGAAAAAGTGAAATAAAAGAGGAGAGGAGAAGACTACCCAAGGAAAAAGTGAAATAAAAGAGGAGAGAAAAAAGCAGAATAAGAGATGGAAGCACAACAAAGGGTTGGCTTGAAAAGCGTGTTGGTTTCTTGTTTTTTAATTTTATGGTTATTTTAAGAATTATTTAGGAAGTATTAGATTAATATATTTTTTTATTTTTTATAATAAACTAAAAAGTGAAATATAGGTTGGGTTTGAAATGATATGGTAAAAAAGTGATGTGATTTAAATAAAATGATTGTGACGATAATGTGTTAAAATAGCAATCTGAGGTTAAAAAATCTTGTTTGGAGAGAACTTTTTGACTTTTTAAACTTTTGTGAAAAAAAATATAATGATTATGAGTTGAATATGATATTTTGCCTTATTAGACTAAAAAATATATTTTATTTTTTTGTGACTAAAATAATTTTAAATTCAATCCAACCTTTCTTCCGAGACAAAGCCAAAATGTATTCAAGACTGACTTCTTCGTTAATTGCTTAGTTGGCTTTCAAAACAAGGGACACCCGAAGTCTAGATACAAAATTTTTCAAGTTCAAACTCGCAAATCTAGTCTTTGGGATTATTGGTGATATTTTTTCTATAAAAAAAAAAGAAAAAAAAAGATAGCATTTGGTTAATTTTAAAATCATGATTCTAACCCAAAAAAAAAAGAAAAAAAAATTTAAAATTCTTTTTAAAATTCATAATTAAATACTCAATTGAAAACTTTTTTCAAAACTTATAACTAAATTCTTCAAAATTCTATTTAAAAAAAATTCAAAAAACATATTTTTATTTTGTTCTTTAAAATTATTTAGATAAATTATATTGACACCCCGTAAGGTTTCTTTTTAATACAGATTCTCTCTCACATTTGAAAAATGACACTCGCTCTCATGTCAGATTAAAATGACATATTTGTCTATTAGCTTTTATACATATAAAATAATAAAATAATGTAGATATTTTGTTCATGTCATTTCAAGAGAAATAACAATTATCTTCTCTGATTTAACTCACACAAAAAAATTGAGTTTTTTATTTTATTTTTTGTGTTTTTTTTTCATATCTTGAGAATTTTTTTTAATTTTTTTTAAATACACCTAATTTAGATATACTTAAGAAATATAATATTTTATGATTTTTTTAAATTCACGAAATACAAATATATATATATATATATAAATTCAATACATTATCTTATTTTGTTGTATTCAATGGATTTTTAAAAGTTTTTTGTACAAATTTTATACTTTTTAAATATATATTAGATTAAATTGATCTAATTTAGATATAATGGTGTAAATAAAAAAAAAAAATTATATTCATATAAAAAATATCATAAAAATATTGTGATAGTGATATTGTTGTAAATATAAATCATGTTTATGAGTGTTTTGTTTTAAAGTAAAAGGTTATCATCAAACTATATTATTGTGTTTAAAAATTCTATATAAAATTTATGTTTGTATATTGTGCGGGGGCGAAAAATCCTTTGCTCTCCGTACGCCTTGAACGTCAAGCTTCCGTCAACGGCGTCTATCTCTGCAACACGAAAATGGTGAGCTGCCCGGCGGTGGTGTGCCGGAAAGACCCTCCGACGCTCAAGTTAGATTTCAGGAAGAAGACAATGAGGAGAGAATGTTTGTGAGAGTGAGTTCGCATACCTCCAACGTTCGTCTCCTCCCCCCTTTCTAGGCTGGCCATGCAGCCTCAAGGTTGTGCGCGCATTACCTCTGTTGTCCTTCCCTGGACAGGTGGCAGCGCGCGCCTCTCACCACCTTACGCGTGTAAAGGCTTTGTCCCTCCACCAGTACATACAGAACTGTCTAACGGTATTGAGGCGTTCGTGGAGCAGATGTCCTCTCCTTCTCACCATTGGCCCAGGTGGCACCCTTAACCGGGGTACCATGACTGGCCTAAGCCTTGGGAGACTTACCATCACTTAACCGTGCTACGTACCGCCGGCCTGCAACTTAGGACCAGGCGAGAACTTAACCACATATGCCGGGCCATCCTTGATCGGTTCATCGTGATCGACCGGTCGTGAGGCATGCCGGCCTCCAACCGTTTTATCTCCAATCTCGGTCACACGCAACCACTTCACCTTGGCTGGACGGCCGGAGGCATGCCGGCCTGGCTGCATCCTCCACGTAACCCGGTCAATCCTTCAGCTCGGTTGCAATCTCCACTGCGAACTTCGCCCTGCACGAGTGACCTCCAGCTCGGTCCTCGGGAGGTTACCGATTGACCTCGTCGCCCGCGCAAGCCAGGCCGCTCGGCCATTCCAACCGTCCAATCTGCTCGGCGCCGCGAAGTCCGTAACGCTGGACGTTACTGTTGCTCGGCCGTACTATCTGATAGAAATCTTCCCTCTCAATTGCCCCTTAAACCCATCCGAGCTATCGTGATTGGGTTTACCGACGTGTCCGAGCTATGATCGAGTTGCGCCCTCGCCAGGCCGAGATAGAATGAAACAACGTCTACCGCCGAGATATGGTTGAATTGGGAACACTTCCGCCGCCCGAGCAATCTCAATTGGCCGGCCATCATCATCGCTGTCCCCTCACAGGTCGTACGACCGTACTGACAGCCGCGTTGCCAGTGGCATATGTCACCAGGCCATTGGGTCGTGCAGCCAGCCGTCTGGCATGCGCAGAGTTCAAACGGCGCAGCCGTTTGGGTTTCCCCCCACTCTTTAAACCCCATACGAAGGGTTTTAGACCCTTCACTATTCATCTTCTCTCTCAGACGCCCCCCAAACCCTGGCCTCCAAAACCTCTGAGAATCTGTTGCTGTCCTCGCCCATTGTTGCCATTTCCAGCACTACACCCAAGCTCGAAGGCCCCACCTCGTTCTTCATTCGTTTCTGGTAAGCTCTCTAATCCCCTCTTCCTTGCCTTTCACCTGCTGTTTTCGTGCTTGTTCTGCGTCTTTGCTCTATTGTCCTCTATGTTTTTCCTTTGTTTGGGACCATTAGATCTGGCAAACTCTAGGAAAATGGGAATGGTAGAGTAGGGGGGCTCTTCGTGCCCCTGTTTTGCCTTAGGTTGAGTGAGTGAGCCACGAACCTAGGAAGAACTGGATGAATCAGACGAGTACTGGGTAAAACCGAGCAAAAAGCTCATTTAGATCCGCCATTAGGGATGTGGCCGAGCAAAAACAAGTTTGTGGCTTCTCGTAGGGGTTGCAACCGGGCTGTGTGCCACATTAGATAGGCGAGTAGAGTAAACCGAACTAAAGCACGGAAACCACGGCCTGAGACCTTAACCGAGCTGAGGGGTCAAACAGATCCATCATTACATCCCCACCGAGCTAAAACTTGTGGTCTCCACTTCTAACCTCAACTGGACTGAAGCCCCGCCTTGAACCTTGACCGAGCTGAAAACCAGATAGATCTTTGAGCTGGTCTTGACCGTGCAATAAATGAACTAGAAGGATTTAAGCACATGTAGTTAAACCGAGCTGAGACTGATCTAAACACCAAATCCTTCCCCGAGCTATTTCCATTTGGAGCCGCGCAATATCTGCCGTGCTAACCCTTGGCCTTTTTCAATATGCAGAACAAGTAGGACCGACTAAGCCCTTCGGCGTTATAACCGGTGGAGCTCAAAGATCGAGCAACCACAACAACCTTTTCGGCCGATTTAGCAAATAAAACCGAGACACAATACATCAAAATAAAACCGAGATGGGCAAATACCGCTTTAGGGTTAGCTCGCCCGGGGCGATGGCGGAGTTTCGAGAGGAGTACAATATTCCTGACGACGTCGTCCTAGAGCTCGGCAAGAAGGGAGATACTCCTTGGGGGGACCTTGACCGGTGCCCCTTCACGGTCGTATCTATTGTTGAAGGGGGGTTGCGTTTTCCCATGCAACCCTTGATCTGCGAATTTTTGCGGCAGACAAGGCTTTGCCCAACCCAGGTCTCAAATAACACATATAAAATAATAAACGGCATCGCCGAGCTGAACCGAAGGCTCGGTCTCAATCTCGGCCTCGCAGAGATTTTCCATCAATACAGCCTCAGCCGAAATAAAAGTGGGTTTTGCTGGTACCTCAAAGTTAAGAAGGGCCGAGCAAAACTCATTGAGGGCAACCCGGACAAAGAGGCCAATGATGACGACTTCTTCTGGGTGTCCGGTAACTACGAGGACACCGAGTCGCCCATACCGGGCTGGTACATTAGAAAGGATTTCGGTAGCGCTGGTAAGTGGTCCGGCCGACCGTGCTATTTTCATTCTGCATTTCATTACTGTCATTTGGCACCGATCTGACACTCGTCTTTTTCTGTAGATGCAGCGGACTACCGCCAGGCCAACCCCGAAGCGATCCGAGCTCTACTCCGAGCCCCCGAGGAAGAGAGAGAAGCCTCAAAACTGCTCGGCTTCGAGCAAACATATCACTACCAAGCGCCGCGCAAAAGTCGCGTGACTGACTTTCTGCGCGCTCCATCTCCAGAGCCAGATCCAAATCTACCGCCGATCAGATTGGTTCCGCTCACCGCCGAGCAAGAGATGGCAAAAATCCGAGCTATCAAGTCCATGATCACTGGGGACGAAGGCGAATCCCAACCTCCAGAAACCACCGGGGGAACATCTTCCACCCCCGCCGGGCAAAAAGAAGGGGCGGTGCTCGCCCTTGCCAGCGAGCAACAGGCTAGCCGGGCAAGGAAGAGGCCAAGAAAGGAAAAGGCCGGCCAGAGCCTTGTTGATGAAGATTCCACAGAAGTCGCCTCCACCGAGCTGGGCGACCAGACCGAGCAGCCACTTGCCCGCAAATCCAAGGGCAAGGGCCCTGATGCCCCCCCGGTCTGGGCGCCCGAGTTTGTCTACCAGGGCCGAGCAGTCTCTGCCGAAGACTCGGTCGACGCGGACAAGGAGTACTCGCTTGGCTTTAATATGACCAAGGGGTTAATCCTGCCCGCCGATATGAAAAAGCACGACGAGCTATCTGACCTCAAGGTCCTTCGCTCGGCGGCGAAAGACATCGTGCTGGTAAGTTCTCCACATTTTTCTTCAAGTTATTGTTCGGTTTTTTTGCTCGGTTTCTCGTCATACTTAATTGTGCGCTGGTTTGCAGGCCGCGCAAAAGAACTATTTGGCGCACGACCGTATGATTAAGCTGCGTCAGAGCCTTCGAGATGCTATCACCGAAAACAAGGCACACGTGGCCGAGATAGCAAAGCTCAAGGCCGCGCAAGAGGAGGTTGCGGCCGAGCGGGATGCATTGAAGCTGAAGGTGGACCGAGCTGATGCGGACAAAAAAGAGGCCGCGAAGAAAGCCAAACCTCGGTACCTCGCCGAGCTCAGAAAGCTGCGGGATGCCAACAACGACGCGATGGACAAGGCGGTCGAAGAAGCGGAGGACCGAGGATACAAGCAGGGGGAGACAACCTACGAGCGGCAGGTCCGAGCGACCAAGGACATCTTTTTCCAGTGCGGCTGGAAGGCCGCCGTGGAGAAAGTTGGCCTTGGCCAGGACTCTGAAATGTTCAACAATCCGCCCCCTGCCTATATCCCGGTCTATATGCTTAATTACTCCAAGGCCGAACAGAACCGTCTGATAGCAGAGGCAAGAAAAGAGGCCGAGGCAGAGGCCGCCGCCGAGAAACAGGCCGAGCAGACTCCATCTGAAGCATCTCCGAATGCCGAAGATGAAGTGACTGATCGGGACGTCGTCACGGTGGAAGGCACTGACAATGAGGCCGAGGAAATCCTGCCCGAGCAAACTACACCGAGTGCCGAACTGACGGTGGAAGAGGCCGACCAAAACCTTGATCTGGACTGAATATTTTCTTTTTCATTTTCTTGCTTTCCTCCGTTTTTCGTTTTCTTCTTTTTGCATGTAACCGGGCTACGCCCTCCTTTTGTACTGAACTTCTATCAATCGAAATGCAACTTTTTGCTCGTACATCTGTTATTTCTGTTCGGCTTGAGTATGTTTGAATTTCTTGCTCGCACTTTAACTAACTGGCAGGTCGGCGAGACCGCACAAATAGTGCCTTCTCGTATCCTTGCAATTCCTTGATTTCCAAATGATATTGTGTACTCGGCCGAGCAAAAATCCGCTCGGCCTGGTTCGGTTGACAACACCTAGTCGGGCGAACGAAAACTAGCCTACCCGTTTAAGTTGTTTAATATGCCCATATTTCCCTTCGGCCGAGCAAATTCAGCTCGGCCTTATAATTGCTGGTCAAGACACCAGCATTGCCAACTCCGCCGAGCAAAATCAGCTCGTTGCCCATATTGGACAATCCACCAATATGTTAGATGGGCCGAGCGAAATCAGCTCGGCTCCTACATTGGGCAATTCACCAATGTTTCAGTCAGGTTGGTCATGCCGCCAACATTCCCACTGGGCGAGCAAAACCAGCTCGGCCCTAATGCGCATCGTTCCATACGCAACTGTTTGTGCGGTTTGCTCCCATTCCGAGGAAAACAGTCCGGTTGCCTTCAGGCCGGTTCTTGCCCCTGGCGTCCATAATTGCCTTTTGTGTCTTGTGATATCATTGGACAAATATAATACAAAACAAGAAGAGACTATTTTTCATTATAAAAGCACTGTCGCCTTTTACATTAAAGTGCCAAAAGGCTAAAAGTCTAGAAAAGCTAAACTACATAAGCAAATTACATTTCAAAAGTAAAAGACCTTAAGGTTGGCTGCATTCCATGGTCGGGGGACAGCGTTGCCATCTAAACCTTCCAGGTGGTATGCCCCCTTGCCAGCAAGTCCAACCACCTTGTATGGCCCTTCCCAATTTGCACCGAGCTTTCCTTCGCCAGGGATCACTGTGTTGCCAAGCACTTTCCTTAGGACCCAATCCCCAATCTTGAATAGCCTGGGGTGCACTGCCTTGTTGTATTTTTTAGAGAGTTCCTGCTGATAGGCCGCTATGTGGATTAATGCGCGCTCTCGTCTTTCTTCAGCAAGGTCCAGCTCTAATGCCACGGCTTCATTGTTTAGGTCTGGCTGGAAACTTTCTGAACGGATGGTTGGCATGCCAATTTCTAATGGGATGATGGCCTCCATACCATAGGCCAAAGCGAACGGTGTTTCCCCGGTCGACCGTCTTGGTGTAGTGCGGTATGCCCATAGCACATTAGGAATCTCTTCAACCCACTTTCCTTTTGCCTTCTCAAGCCGCTTCTTCAACCTGTCCAGGATGGTCTTGTTTGAGGCCTCTGCTTGACCATTCGATTGAGGATAAGCCGGGGTTGAATTATAAAACTCAATCTTCAACTCTTCGCAAAATCCGCGAAAGAGTTTGCCATCGAATTGAGCACCATTATCTGAGATGAGCGCCCTGGGTATGCCGAAGCGAGTGATCACATTTTGCCAAACGAATTTCTTAACGTCCTTCTTCTTAATGGTTGCCAGTGGCTCGGCCTCCACCCATTTGGTGAAATAATCAGTGGCGGCGATGAAAAACTTACGATTGCCCGGTGCAACTGGGAGTGGTCCAACAATATCCAATCCCCAAAGTGCGAACGGCCAAGGACTTGTGAGCGAGAGTAACTCCCCTTGCTGGCTGGTGGATCTGGTGAGCAAACTTCTGGCATTTCTCGCATCTTCGAACATACTTCTGCGCGTCCGCTTGCATGCATGGCCACCAATAGCCCTGCGAGATAGCCGGTATGCTAGAGATCTGCCTCCAGTATGGCTGCCGCAGATGCCTTCATGGATTTCATAGAGGAAAGCTTCCACCTTAGAGGGGTGGACACACTTCAGATACGGCCCCGTGAAAGACTTCTTGTACAAGGCTCCGGACGGGGAGAGCCAAAACCGCTCTGACTTAGCCCGGATTTTGTGGGCCGCCTTCTTTCTTCCGGTAGAATTCGATCTTTCAGAAAGGCGATGATGGGGTCCATCCAGGAAGGTCCCAAGTCGGTGCAGAGTACCTCGGTTGCTTCTACTTCCTCAATGCTTGGCCGAGGTAAAAATTCAATCATCAAGGGATTGGGAAAGGTTGTCTGAGTGGAAGCAAGACCAGCCAATTCATCGGCCGTGCTGTTTCCTTCGCGGTTGATCTGTTCAACTCTGATGGCATCGAACTTCTTGACTTCCGCTCGCACCAGCGCCTGATACTTGGCCATTCTTTCATCTTTGGCCTCATACTCCCCTGAGCCTTGATTGACCACCAGCTTGGAGTCACTGAACACCATAAGGACTGTGACCTTCATTCTCAATGCGCTTCTCAGCCCGGCAAGGAGGGCCTCATACTCCGCTTCATTGTTGGAAGCTGGGGAAGCCAAGCGTAATTGCTTGCTCTTTAATGAGCCCATCCGGGGAAGTCAGCACCCAATTCCTAGCCCGGCCCCATGTCTGTTGGAGGCCCCATCAACGAAGAGCTTCCACATTTCGCCGATGAACAGCTTCCAGCAATCGGAGGGATTCTGGGAACTCCTTAAATCAAAGTCCCTGGTTGGTTCATTCTGGTCTCTTTCTTTACCCGGGTTGGTCTCGCCTTCCATCGAGCCGTCGGCCTTAGGTAATCCGGTTGAGTTTTGCTCGGCTTCCTCTTGCAGGCCATCATTCGTTCCCGCTGCCAGAACCACGGGTTGCGCCAAGTCCGCGCCGACCAAGTCAATTGGGCAGACCGGGTGCGTCCCAGGGGCAAATTCCGCCACAAAGTCCGCTAGTGGTTTGTGCCTTAATCGCGGTGCGCGGTCTGAACTTGATGTCGTATTGGCCCAATTCCAACGGCCCATTTCAGAATTCTCCCAGTGAAGTCCGCTTTTTCAAAGAGCACCTTGAGCGGGAACTCGGTCAACACTACGATTGTATGGGCATGAAAATAGTGCGCCAGCTTTCTTGATGCCATAACTAGTGCCAACGCCAATTTTTCCAAGGGAAGGTATCTTGTTTCGGCTGGGAGCAGAGTCTTGCTTACATAGAAGATTGGTAGGTGCTGGATGCCTTCAGCACGAACCAATACGGCGCTCACCGCGTGTTCAGAAACGGCCAAGTACAAGTACAACTCTTCGCCCGATTGGGGCGTGACCACAATTGGGGCTGAGAAGAGGTAAGCCTTTAAGTCTGCAAGCGCACGGTCGCATTCTTCATCCCAAAAGAACTTGGATTTCAAAGTTTTGAAGAAGGGCCTGCAACGATCCGAAGACCGGCTGATAAATCTATTCAGCGCGGCTGCCATCCCGGCAAGATGTTGCACGTCCTTCGTGGAGTTCGGGCGCTCCAACTCTTGTATTGCCTTGATTTGCGATGGGTCGGCCTCAATTCCTCGGTTTGTGACCAGAAAACCTAGGAATTTCCCCGTGCCAACCCCAAAGGCGCACTTAGAGGCATTCAGGCGAAGCTTGTGGCGCTTGAGTATGGCAAACATTTCTGCTAAGTCGGCGAGGTGCTGGGACTTCTCCTTACTCTTCACCACCATATCGTCAATGTAGGCCTCCATAGTTCGGCCCCAAGAGGAGGAGCGAACATTTTTGTCACCATTCGCTGAAAGGTTGCCCCAGCGTTCTTTAGTCCCGAATGGCATGACCCTGTAACAGTATAAGCCCCTAGGGGTGGTGAATGACGTGATCTCTCTGTCTGGTTCGTACATGACTATCTAATGATAACCGCGATATGCATCCAAGAAGCTGAACCTCTGATGGCCAGTGGTTAAGTCTACCAGCTGGTCAATTCGAGGGAGGGGGAAACTATCCTTTGGGCAAGCCTGGTTGACAGTTTTGTAGTCGACGCAGACTCGCCACTTGCCATTCTTCTTGGGGACGACCACCGTATTAGATATCCATCGAGGGTACTGCACCTCCTCTATCGCTCCAGCTTCCAACAAATTCTTTACTTCTTCCGCCACCACCTCAGCATGGTGCAAGGCTGAGCGGCGCGTTCTTTGGATAACTGGCCGTGCATTGGGAAGACATTCAACCTGGTGGCAAATGAAGCTTGGATCGACGCCAGGCATGTCGTAAGGCGTCCACGCAAAAGCCTCCAAGTTGGAAACCAAGAAGTTGACATATTCGGACCGCTCGGCACTGGACAACGACGATCCCAAAAGGAAGAACTTGGTTGGATCATTCTCCTCAATGCGCACCTCCACCAAATCTTCGATCGATTTTTCCTCGGCCTTCCTTCCCACGTCTTCGAGGACCTCCTTTCCTTCCGGCCCTCGATCATTTGGACAAACCCTTTGGCTGCTCGGCTGCCATTTACCGCAACGAAGCACTGTTTGGCCATTACTTGGTCTCCCCAGACTTCCTCTATTTGTCCGCTCGGTGCCGGGAAGCGCATGACTTGATGAAAAGTAGACCGCAACTGCTTGCATGGCGTGTAACCAGCCTCTGCCCAGGATTAAATTGTAAGTAGATGGAACTTTGAGCACCCAGAACTCGACCTGCTTTACGACCGACCCCGCTTTGACCAGTAGAATAATCTTCCCAATCGGCCATTCTGGTTGTGAGTTGAAGCCGACCAAAGGAGATGTTGCAGGAGCCAAATCCTTGTCTTCCAACTTCATTTGTTTGAACGCGTCATAATACATTATTTCGACCGAACTCCCCTGGTCGATCAAAATTCTTTTGGTATCGAAATCCTTGACGCGTAAAGTCACCACCAAGGCATCATTGTGCGGCATCTGAACCCTTTCCAAGTCTTTGGTCGAAAACGAGAGGATGTCCTTTTCCTCGGTCTTCCCTTCTTTACGGCGGGCTGGACAGAGAGCACTTCCCTCATGTGCTCGGGCCTTCTTTATCATCCCCCTAAGCTCGCAGACTCTTGCTGGTTCAATGATGCCATGGATGACGTTGATCACACCTTGCGGGGGTGCTTCTAGGGCGGCCATTCCGTTTGGCTCGGTTTGACCAGTTGGCGCGGCCTTGACTCCCCCATCAATATATTGGTCAAGGTGTCCCGCCACCACCAACTCCTCCAAATGCTGTTTGAGCGGCAAGCAATCTTCTGTCCGGTGCCCCCGTTCTTCATGGAAGGTGCAGCGATACTTTGGATTGAAGCCCCGCTGCGCGCTCCCCAGCTTGGCCGGCCAACGGACAAAAGGTTCCCTTCGAATCTCGCTCAAAATGCGGTAGATAGGAATTTTGAAGACCGTGGTAATCCCCGTCCGCGCCTTCAGTTTTCTCTTGGCATCTTCCGCTGCATCGCGAGGGTGCATCAGCCCGGTCATTTCTGCGACCTTTGTTTCTGTCATTTTGGCCAGTTCCTCGACGTTGATCTTTTGGTCGATCACTGGGCGGTTTTCCTCCTGCCCGACAGAGTGAACTTTCCCCGCTACCCTTCTGTCCACCGCGACCGGATTATTCCTTCTCGGTCGCAGAGGCAGCATCATCTTCCACACGAATGTGTTCGTTGATCCGCTGCATCAAAGATTCCATGGTGGTCGGCTGATGCATCGTGAGTGAGTCTCGCAGCCTATGTCCAACTGGAGGCCTCTCTTGTATTGAGTGATCGCCAGATTGGTAGGGGCAGTCGAGGATTTCGTTGTAGGTTTCCCAATACTTCGCATTGTATGCCTTCAGTGAGCTCCCAGACTCCATCTTGACGCCCCAGGAGATGGTCTACCTCCTTCGGCGTTCGAGTGTTTGTCTTGAATCTGTGTGACGAAGGCTTCCGCTAGTTGCTGCCACCCCTCGATACTCCCCTCCGGGAGCCTTTCGAACCACTTCAAGCCCAGCTCTCCCAAGCTTGCTGGGAATATGAGACACATCAAGTGCGTCGTTCCGACGGTGACCAGCCATTACTTGCCGGTAATGACTCACATGCATGTACGGATCCGTCTTGCCGTCGTACAGAGTGAATTTTGGCTGGTGGAATCCGGCAGGGGAGTGGGGTGCTCTCAATCTCTGGGGATAACGGCGTGGCTGTAAGCCTCGCCAGCTCTTTGTCCACCGTTGCTGGAGCTATGTTTCTGGGTGCCGGCATCATTACCTCTTCACTGCAACGAACTGGGGCACTCAATCTCTGGAGCGCCGGCACCCTCTAAACCTCCCGGAGGCGCGCTCTCTCCTCCAGCACGTCCCTGAGATCCTTGGGACAGGAGGAGGCAGAGTATCGCGACGTTGATAACGGGCGCGAGGGGCGATAGGTGCTGTCGCGAGTGGTGGATCTGCCCTCTCGTTGGTCAGAGTCTCCAACTCCATAGTTCCTGGTGATGGAGATTGAATGGGTCCTCTCCGGCGGCGACTGCTAGAACGAGGGGGAGGGGGTGCGCTCACTGAGGTTGCCCTCTCCAGCAACACCCTTCCCCCTCACTTGGCGCTTCAGAAGCTCCATCTCCGCCGCCATCCTACGAATGAGGGCTTCTTGGTCCTTGAGTTTGTGCTCTAGGCGTTCCTCACGGGACCCGCCACGGCGCCGGCGGCCCTCTGGACTCTGTGAACGCTCTGAACTCCTTCCGCGCTTATCGCGCGCTCCTCGCGAAGTGGTTTCCAGTCCCGCCATGGTTGGAACATTAGGGGGGCCGTCTCTCCTACGCACATACTCTGGGGTGACACCATCGACGACGGACAGCGGAACTTCGTCGTTGTTGGCCATGGAAATGGCTGAAAAAGCTCGAAGAACAAGGGTTAATTATCAAAGACTTCCCACAGACGGCGCCAATTGTGCGGGGGCGAAAAATCCTTTGCTCTCCGTACGCCTTGAACGTCAAGCTTCCGTCAACGGCGTCTATC